>JARJDR010018937.1:0-14577 GCA_030264135.1 Myllaena sp. GC000078 | reverse complement strand
TGATCTTATTTTATTAACTGCTTGGTAATTTGTCTGTATAACAATTAATTACGGGACATAAAAAGAGTGAAATATGTAATGTCACATCAACGCTACTAGGCTGGACGACCGGAAACAGGAAGTTATACGTTTTCCAAACGTCATGCTTTTGTTCCATTTTGTGTCTTTCCTGCGTAATTAATGCGTAGCCAAGTATCAAGTGCCAAGCAGTAATAAAATTAATGTTGAGCAAAACAAAATAATGAATCCTATTGTTTGAAGAATCAATAATGCGAACATCCTCGAGCGATGTATATAACACGGCCGCCGGCAAGATGCACCACAGCCACCATCATCCACAGCATCATCACGGCGGGGGCGGCGGTGGACCAATCACAACATCACCGCCGCCGCCTCCGCCACCAACAACGTCAGCCGCAACGACAGCGACGAACGCGGCGGCAGCTGCGGCGGCCGCCGCCTATTTCCTCGACGCCTCGCACGCAGCCGCCGCCGCGTACCACAATAATCGGCTGGCGTCGTTGCACCACCAATTGCACGTAGCAACGGCTGCGCCCGCCGCCACTACCACCACCACCCCCGCGCATCCACCCCCGCCCTTTGGTGATGCGATGCCGCCGTCTTGGTCGAGTCTCATCATACCCTACCAGCCGACAGCGATGAGCGGTGGCGTGGCGATTGCGCTGCCACCCACATTCGCCTCCTCTTCCTCATCATCCTCGCCGCCGCCGCCAGCGCCCGATGTTGATGTGGATGTGGTCGATATGTCGAAGAATGACGACGATGAAGATGAGATCACCATCACCGACGAGGAAAAGTCGTCGTCGGCGGCGTCGGCTGCCTCCACATCGCCCGACGCCGGCGGCAAGAAACGTAATCCGTACTCAATCGAGGAGCTGCTCAAAAAGTCCCCGACGAAAAAGCCGAAGTTGCAACCTGGTGGTGCGCACATGCAGCAGCCGGTTGGGAGTATGATTGTCAGCCATTATCATCCGGTTGCCGTCGATGGCTGCGGAGGCGCCAAGCGAAAAGATGGTGAAGGTAAGATCATGCAAACTGCCGAATAGATAGATTAGCTACGTGTCCAAATATAAATTTTATTTTTATTTAATAAGAAAACCTTTTTTTCTGCATATGTTGCGTTTTAATATGAAAATATGCGCTAATTTTCGTGATGGAAAATAAAACGTAGGGAAAAATTCAGCCATTAAATCGTACAAAAGGAAATGCGCTCCGTGTCGCGTCGGTCGATTCATCGAAATGACGGTCGTGGCATTCGTAATCAGCGCCGTTTAGCTGTTTCTTTTTTATTCCACTTCGCCCTTTCCCTCAACCTGGCTGGCTTTGTGCATATTAATTACCTTAAATTAAAGCGCATATGCAAATTTATAACTTCATATGAAACGAAACCCCCTCGCCGTTGCATTCATAATTAAGTTAAATCAATGATTTCATTAATTTCAACTCGCACAATGCTGCAATTTTATTTTGATTTATATTTCGACATGTACTACAGTAAAAAAGAGTATTACGTAAATGTTTACAAATTATGGTTATAGAAATATGCAAGTAATGAAATGAATGATTTCGAAATAACGTCTTTATCATCCTGACAATTTCCCCTTTGCTGCGTCGTGTAAAATTGTATACAAATCTAGCGTACGATGTATTTATTTAATTTATTCCTCACTTATCATTAGATATTAAATATCTATGAAATTGCATCAGTAAATGTACAATAGCAATTATATAAATAGTTCAGAGTAATGTGTCATATAAGAAATACTTTTTCAGTTTCTCATTCGTTCAAAATTGATCTTTAATTACTGAAGTATTAATTATTAATAATCGTTTGTGTATATAATTTATACACCTAAGTGATTGATTCTTAATTTGAATTATTTGAATTAAGAAATGACTTATTGTTGCTCATGTACAAATCTATTGATAACGTAGCTGAATATATTAGTCATTAGCTAATAACCGCGTCCATTCCAAGACGATCTGTAATATATTAATCTAATCACAAAAGACAACATACACACAATAATACAATCCATAAATACACATTGTTATAGATCGATAGGCATATAAATCGATGATGCTACAATAAAAAAAAGTATGATAAAATTGCCATCAGAGATAACCTGATGATAATAAGTGCAACCTGTGACCGATGCATGATGGACACCACTTGACTGCCCGAAGCAACATTATAACGTCATTACGGCGTCGGCGTCGGCGATCGTTACGTTTATGCTTCCATTTTTTTCACCATCATCGTTGGCCTCCATCTTCAACCGCATTGTTTTATTATTGCAATGATGCGTCCGTCGATTTGTCGACGGTGCGCATCGCGTTTTGTCCCAGCCCCTTTTTCCGTGCGCACCAGTTACCACCCTTCCAGTGAGCCGATCGTGCGCCACTGATAAGCGCTCTTAACGAGCGCAGAAGAGCGTCCGTCACACACGTACTTATGTGAACTGTATGCGAAGTAGTGTCTCTGAGCACGCATGTCGGTCATCCTTTGCCAAGCGCGACATGCGACATGGGACATTCGACGCCCTCTTCCTTTTTTGCCGGTGCGCACGATGATCGTTATCGCTGCCATTGGGCCGGTGTCCTCCGCCCTAATCGGACAAATTGATCGCGGCCGACCCCTTAATGCGCGCGGGAGCGATCGAGGGTAATTGCCCGGCCCCTCCACCCTCCGCCGCCAAAGTGCGCATCGACAACTATCCGTGCGAGGGTTGGGCATGCATTCGTTCGTTACGATCCCACCGGTCCGATAACCGCGCACTGAATTGTGTAATTATATAATAATAGATAATAAATAAATACGGGAATAACGTTACTAAATGGGAATTATACGTGGCCCACAAAACAAAAAACGAATGTTTCTTGGCGGAATACCAAAAAACTAGTCAAATAGTACTTAATAAACAAATATATTCTATCGAAACGTCTTAGCCGTCAGCCTCTCTTAACTTTAAATATAAATACTCTTTTAACATCCTTACAATTAGCTATATTGTAATAAATACAATCGTTCGAAAACATTGTAACAACAAGATGAGATGCTTCAATAATTATGATGATGCATTGGATGATGCGGATGGGAATAGTGACCGTGGCCGGCATGCGTGGAGCGCGGCACAGTGCGCTGTGAGAACTGCGAGTAGGTGTCGTCCTGCCCGGGATGCATCATCAGCACCGGATGCAGATTCAGTGATTTGCGCGATCCTGCAATACTACCGGTATCGTTGACGAACGCCCCATTCATTTCCCCTGTAACACAAATTTATCCGTAAAGTCTTTCATCCATTTAAAACCCGAGGGTATTATTTAGTTTTTTCATTTTTATCGGGGTGATGAAAAATAAAATAAAAATACAATTGGGGGGTCGAGTTGTATTTACCTTTGAAGAGACTAGCGGGCGCGTACTGCGGATCCGGCTGCAGGCGGATGTGACGCGTTGCCAGGATGAACGCGAGCGTCGAGAGGATAACGGCGTCCAGGCAGCCGATCGCCGCCAGCAGGTAAGCCCATCGGATGCCGCACACGCCCAGCTGGAATTGATCGCTCGTGATGCAGATTGATTTAATTTTCTCGTCGTTCCAGCCAAGCGGATACACCGAGCAGCCAATGATCATACAGATTGCTAGAAAAAAAAATTAAACAAATTCAAATTCAACTATTTATTTATTTACGGCGATGGATATAGATACTTATGATGCAATTGCATCGTAATTAAGTATAAAATTTATGCGGAAATTGCGTTAAACCGTTCTAAGTGTAGCAATTATTCGGTATGAAAACAGAAATTAAATTCATTGCGTAACAATGTAAGTAATGGTTCTATGCATAAAGTAACTATTTTGTTACTATCACTACTAAATCTTGAAAGTTTCAAATAGCGTTCGTTCGACTTCACGCACAAATGCGCAAACATGTGCGTTGTGCTCGCCAAAAATCGAGTAAATGAGAAAGAAATTATTTTGCTTTAAGTAAATTCGTAAATTACACGCAGTCCATTAACAGCGTAATCACTTTACAGTTATTAATCAACTATAAATCGGCTGGGCGGTCCAATGAGTTAACACTTCTATTGTTTATTCGTTGGTCGCATATTCGACTATCGAAACAGCCGCAGACTAGTATTGCGACTTCTCTGATTGATATGTATGCGTTTAATCATACTTATCAAAGGAGAGGTCGTCCACAGATGCAAGCGTTTAGTCCCCTTAGAAATAGTTCCAAATCATTTAATTATTGATATATAAGTAAAGTAATTAACTTAATAATACGGCGATATGCAAAATTTTCGACGTTGAGATTCCTTAAAAAACAGCTGAGTTATAAGCGAATACATAGTGATGCGCAACCCTTCGACACGTCGCATTCCAAGCAAGGACATCTCCTTGAATGCATTCCTTGTTATTTATGAGAGATAAAAAAATTCTAAATACCCGGAAATCACCCATCACTGAAACTATAAAACTTGATAACTTTCAATGCGATCATTTTATTATTCCATTTCCCACCACATTAACAACAACGCATTGTCTAAAGCCGATCGGCGGACTCGATTTCCAACGATTTTTACACGCCTCATTCGTTTCCATTCGTTGCGCTTGAAATGATTTCCGTACACGTCGTTCGTCCCGTCCCGTCCGTCCATTCGTCAAAAGCATTTAAAACGGACTAGCATTTCGCACGCGCAATTATTTACACTACTTCTGCGCCGGCAGCACTTTTACATTTCACTTAGGTATAAATCTCTTACTAACTTACTCAAATCCGAGCACTTACCTGCCATTACTGCCGTCACAATTCGCTACACTTGTAAGTAAAAATTCAAAGGGGCACCGATGTAATCTCGCCGCACAGTGAGAGCTATATTAAATGCTGTAGAAATTGTCCGTTTCACGTATTGCAAACTTGGCTTTGTTTGATCTGTCTACTATTCATTAGTATCGCTCATTTCATTGCACACGACATGTGTGCGTTGATCGGTAACTCGTGCGCGTTGATGAATATTACTGAAGAAACTGGATCGGAAAATGATGCGAGTTGGACGGAAACAATAAAGCAAAGAAACGCGCTGTGCTTTTAATAAGTGGCAGGTGAACGCCAACACTTGTGTACGTAAGTACATCAGATACACTTTCTTCATCTGCGTACACATCTTTTGACGCACGATTATTACTTGGTTGGCTCGTGTTGAACCAATTTTGTACAGGCGATCTCAATAATATCGAATAGATATTTATGTTTTCTCTTTCAATTAAATTTAATTTATAGAAATTGTTCGAATACGACGAATCAGATGAGAGAATCGTTGTACAAACTTTTACTTTTTACGCTTCTAAAACATATTAATGTCTATAATTTCTATGCATGATGCGTAAAGTTTGGCAGGTTCCATCATTTTTAAAACAATTATCGAAAAAGTGTGGATGTAATCAGTGCTTTAAGAATTTTTCATCAATGCGTTCATCCGTTACAAAATGGCAAAGGAATAAAACCCACAATACGGTCTTACGGTTTCTGCAATTATGGTGTTTTATTTGATATTTCCGTCATCTCGGGATTGGTTCTTTCCACACCATCATCATTTATAAGGCAGAGTTGTCATTACCACGATGAAGAACATAGAATAGTGGAACGAAATGATTTATTCGCACGCGGGAAGATGTCAACATCTTATATGCAAGTGTCTTATTCTTTTACCTACTGCTGTAATCTATCTACTGATAATTATATATCGCAGCAAAGAGTAACTGCTTTTATAATTCGTACTTGTTTTTGCAATGCATTAGATATCGGCAATTGAAAGAGGCGTTACCATGCGCGGCCGCGTACGGTGAACGTTTAAAGGTTTGACAAGAACGGTATGACATTTACGCGAACCGTAAAAGGAACGAACGAAAGAATATTGTAGCTATCTAGTATTACATCTATTCCCCCTTCAGTGTCTACGAATAAGTATCTACATTTAGCTTAGAAGGTATATGCTGTTGAACGGGTTCAAGAGTCAACAATCGGGAGTGCTGTGCGCCTGAGAAACAAGCAAAATAGCAGCGTATTAACTACACAATGGGTGAATAGACGTCGAATAGATAAATGAATGGGTTGAACACCACTGCACTGTACAGTTAGTGTTAAGAAATTTACGTTTCAAGCAACAAGCAGGCATTTAAGAATTTTGCAATCTATTAGTTTTTCACAAATATCAAAAGTGCAACAAATTAATATCAGCTACGCGCAATTATTCACCACCTTTCTATTATGTAAGCTGCGCAATTCGTTAAATATTCATTTATGGAAACCGTAGTCTTTCCAAGACACGTTATTCGACTAGTTATCTATACTTATTGCACCTTATTCAACTGATTATGTTGTATCTCGCGCAAAGAAAATGCTGCCTGCCAGCTTGGTCGTTAGCTGTTAATCATCGTCATTGATTTGCTGAAGGCGCCCTAACGGAATTGCGAATCGGTGCGTACCGTTAATTGTGTCGCACTAAAGAATGATTTCGAACAACTTACAATACTCTTATATAATCATCCTTGACATTCGGAACAATTCTGCATTTTATCCATATTTATAATATGCCAATAACTATGCGAATATTCACAGTTACGATTAACTGTAGTTAATTACAAATTGCAGAGCAAATTCTGCATTTATTTAACTAACTAACTGGTCGATAGTAAAAGCAAAAATTGCAAAGTAAAAGTAATTATTAAACGCAGGATTTCAAATATGTTTGTGAATATTATGTACATAATTATTCGCCGGTATTTCTCATTCTCATCGGAAGAATTCTAAACAGTTAAACATATTCTTATCCGCAAACACAAAACAAGTAAAAACTAATTGCATGTGTTCCCATACTGATAGCAATAATTTTTACATACGCATTACAATGTTGGAGTTGGAGTTTTTGCGAAACTAATTTGCAAGCCGTAACCTGGCTGCATTCCGATGTAAATCACCTTATTATTAATACGTGTGTAGCCATTCTGATAGGAGATTAAAGCGCGCGCGCGCGTGTTTTTGCATAGAATAGAGCGGAACAGAAAAAGCAAAAGCAAATGTCGAAAGAGGTTTAAACAGCTATGCGTCTACACCGCCCACATGTTACACATGCGTAATCATTACGTGTGCTTAAGATGCATATGCATAAGTAACTATTAGTTTACCGTTAATATTTATGTGTAACATTTATATTCGATTTAATAGGTGTAGTTTAGTAAGAAGCTTATGAATTGGGAGAGAAAAAACCATTTTCCCAAGCTCATTAATTCGCAAACGATGCGCATTGTCGTTAGCATCATCAGGATGCATCCTTCCGCAATACGGTATGCGCACTTAATGAAAATTGGCATAATCAACATGATATTCGTAAGTTACATTCAATCATCTCCTGTGAATTCACTAATTATTATTCATAGTATAAAATAATTACTTAAGTATGTAATTTTTCATTTAATCAAATATGTGCATACTTAGATGCAGAGATTGTTTGGCCATCCCTTATGCAAAGTCTTCTTCAAACGACTCATTTTATCTAACACTGCACGATTCACATACTCTCTTCGTGAGCACATTGTTTACTATTTTATTTACAAAATTAAGAAAACCTTCAACAGCGAACATAATAATCGCACACACAATGCGAATGCTTGTGAAATTTTTCAAACGCACAAGTACCTTATGAAGACGCTATGGAGAATATCTGCGAGAAGTTGCAAGCCATTACGACTGCGGATAATGATAATTAGAAATAAATTACTTATACTATACACGAATCGATTCCGCTTTTATGCTGTGAGTATCTAGTTCATGAACATCGAAGACGCTATCGGGATTCGAATGGAAAACAATACATTCCTGCAATTAAGCATATGCAGAATCTTCCATCTTACAAATCTACATAAATGTATGACACGCGAGCTGCATGCACGCCGCGGCGAAAATTATAATAGCTAACAATAAGCAATTATTATGTATTTTGCGCAATGGAAATCTTTGTACTTTGCAGATGTCATGCGCATTTGTATTCGATGTGTGCCAAACTGTGGAGTGCGCTGGCATACTTGGAGGAAATCAATGTTTAATAGAATAAGACGTTATGCTCTTTCAGGCAGTCAGTTTCCGCGTGCGTATTCGGTTGTGTGCTACTAATTTCCGATCATGCTTGCTGCATTTGTTATTGCGGCTGTTTGCGTTATTGTTTGCAACTGCTAATTACGGATGATGACTTCATTCGATAGTATTACGCCTACCAATTAAACATAGCTATTTGGATGGTATTCAAATGCATATCATAGAAATCTTAACTGTAAAATCCAGTTTTGAAAAGTATGAAAGACTGAAATTTAGTAATTTGTAGCCATATCAATTAACGCTTCCGGTAATAACAATTTATGTAGCATAAAATGCATATAACTTATACCGTTCTGTATTTATGTAAGATAAGTAGTCAAACAAAAATTTGATGTCTGAATGTAGATAGCTTAAAAGTAATTACGCTGACGTATTTGTTAAAATTATAAATTTATTAACGAATTTTTTCTATCTATAAATAATAACATCCTCATTGAGAAATTATATGAAAGACATTGACAAACAATAAAACAAAGCCGTGTCATTATTGCAACAGGCAACGTAGCGATGATGTGAAAATTGGATGCGCAATATTTACACAGATTTAAAATTATGATTGGCTAATCAACCGAATGAATACAACATAAAAATTTAAAATATAATTTAATGTCGTTAGTAAATATAAAAAATTTCGACAGTTCTTAAAATCCAACTCGATTTCGGTTGCTCAATGCCAATGTATGAAATGAAAACCTATTGTTTTATATTCATGAAGCACATACCATCCGAAATTCGTATGCGGTGCGCTAATCGAAAGGAACGCGAACAAGGTCAATGCAATTACGACTTTCGGAAAGAAGTCGGCATGCCGCACCACTGTAAAATGTGATTTCAATACCAATCATAATAATAGCGCACATGATAAAAATAAATGTAAACAAACGTGGTTAACAACTTAACGCTCCAATTTTGCATTCATTCACTTAGCAGGTAAAAGTCCATAAATATTACAAACTGCGAAACAAATATTATATTTTCTTTGCTAATAAGAAATAGGATTGCGCTGAAATTATTGGCAGATGCACTAGATTCGCAAACGAAACAAATGCATAAATTATACAGGATTCGCGTCAGGACGAATACAAATTAGACTCTTCATAATTATCAATGAGAAAGTGTAACTATGCACTGTGGTTCTTTCTCGAAATGTTTGCGTCCCATTTCACGTAATAATACGTCTCGCGGTTAGAAGGCGTTCGCTGTATGGCACCTTCTGATATGAAATGCAAGTAAGCAAGCAAGCAAGCGTCAAACGTCCTGCTGCGCGCAGAAATTGCAGTTGTATTAATCATAGTGATACGTTTTGTTCTAAATGGAGCGTCTCTTTCACTTAATTGCCTTTTTCTCCGTGTTCTGCGTCCGTATAACTCGTTTATTTAGGAGATTTCTCCACTTTTCCACATTTGGCCTTGATTTAATCGTCGATATTCACATTATTATACACACTATTACTTCTTACCTTTATTGGTAACTATTTAAGTAGGTAATATAGATTTCTAATCGTCACCTCAACTGATTAGAGACATAAATAGCTACCTGATATCAATTGCAACCATGCGCAAACGTGATAAACGCTCGTCGAGTGGCAGAAGAAGAAGCAGAACATCGCGCAGACGGTCATCAGCGCCGTGAGGCAGGCGAACGCGACGGCGACGGTCGCACCCTGGAAGGCGTAATTGCGACCATCGTAGAACTCCTCCAGCCGCCCCCGGCACTGTTCGCCCGTTTCCTCCGCGTAGCACTCGGCCCACAGACCGAATTTACCCGGCCGCTCGCCGTCCACGTTGCCGATCCATTCCGGCGTCACGAACGACACGCAGCCGATGATCGCGTAGCAAATCGTGAAGATCGCCCACAGCACGCCGATCGCCTTCGAGTTGCGCACATAGCTGGTGGCGTAGATTTGCGTCGAGTCGACGTACTCGATCTTCGAACCCATTGTGCCTTCGGACCACCCGGAAGTAGTGTTCAATCACGTGTGCAAAGCGCACTTTAATTTGAATCCCAACTGTCTTCGATTTCGTCCCCAATTTGCACGTTATAAGCTGGCAGCGGCACTTTGTTGTTTTCTGTGGAGTACCTACTTAGCACACTGACTTAAGTCATCACCGCATTAAGATGGCTGCTCGCGACGCCGACGACAACCAGCGAACTGGTCGGAAACCGCGACTTACCTGCAGCAGCAGGCACTCACCTGCCTTTTTCTTCGGCCTACCTTGTGCGCCCGCATACCGCGCGGCATACCTATCCCACTACTTCACGATCTGAGTGAGTCGAGCCAAGTATCGAGTTTTGTTACTATAGAAACGTGAATGGAAACAATTTGCAGCGTGCAACAGTTGTGCAGCTTTGATTGCCAACGCATGCATGCATGATCTCGCAGTTATAATTATTAATTAAACATGTGCGCGCTTATTAAGATGTCTTAAGCCTCGAGGAGGTTTTTGTCAGAGGTTTCTGGTTCATCTACAACTTTCTTCTTGAAGATTTATGTGACATTAATTTATATAGTGACAAAAAATCAGTTCCGGTGCTTAAAATTGCCGATATCTTCCGGTTATATAGACTTAATTAAATCCAGAATTTTAAAGATTTTGACTATACTTTCCGATCATATTTCGTTTTGTGCAACACAACTTAAGCAAAATCATAGGTGTGGCTAGAGAGTGAATGTCTTCCGTGAGTTAGCTTAATAATAGTTTAGTAGAATCTATTAAAAGCATGCCTCGTGAGCATAAATGCGGTCAAAGATCTCAATTTCGGTTTCTTCCACAAATAAACTCTACCATATGTTCCTAGAACACGTTAGCTGGATTTTATTGTTTCATGTAAACGAACAATAGGCCTTAATTTGTCGATATGTGGCAACATGTGGCAATATTACCTTTTCAACCACTTTTAAACTTTTAAACAATTTGAGTTCGTTTTTCAAATTCATGCACATGCGCACTATGAATTTGGCTCACGTGACCTCATCGTGTACTTGTCCGCGCACACTATGGCGCACACCGCGCTGCAAGTCATAAACCACGCACGATCGTCATCGTCGCGTGCGTGCTGTGTGGAGATTCACAAAACTCTTTCCCGCGAGTCGCATTTTAGTCTGGCCATGTGTATCACGTTCGGCGGTTGCATCGAGACCATCAGTTGCAGTGTGCCGTCAATTGCGATAATGCCTCGGCGAGCATTAAACATACGAACATTAATCTAATCCACGTGTCGTCAGCACGCGTTTCAAGTGCATTGTGCACACGTACCTCGCCCTGGTGCAATCCACATTCATCGCTCATCCAACACGATGTCGCGGCGTTCGCGCTTCAAGGGCATCGCGAATATTCCGCAGCGTCGCAAGCCCACCGTCGTCGAGGCGAAAGACGAGGTGGCCGAATCTAACCTCGCGCAAGCCAAATCCGAGCTGCAGTCGGAGGCTGTGTCCTCCACCGAGGTGAAGGGAAATGCTACAAAACCTACGACCGAGGCGGAGCAACCGGTTGTTGATAAAGGAACTGTTAATGACGCACCTAATGAGCCTGCTGCAAAACCGGTGCTTGGTAGACGTCGTTTCAAACCTGCCGTATCATTGAAAACAATATCTAGAGGCGCAAGCACGTCGACGGCGCCCAGTTCATCGATAACGAAAGATCCGCAAACTCCACCTGTTCAAGAAGAACCTGCAGCCCCAGAGTCGGCTAGTGTTGCAACCATTGAAACACCCCCAACACCAGTGTTGAGGGAAAGTTATGTTAAAATTTCTGATGTTGGATTCAACACAGAAATAAGTTCACATGGTATGAATATGTTATTCAAGCTTACACAATCTTGCATAATTGCTTGAGTTTGCACTGTAATCTAATCACTTTTAACCGTTGTGACCTTTATGTTTATAGGTATCACAAAGTTGCAATTTGTACCAAATTCGGAACCTGCAAGTGTGCAAGACAATCAAGATGACCCAGCCCGTCCGCCACCGCCTGTAAGCCCCAGCAAACTATTGAATCGCGCACGTATCAAGGCCGTGCCGCATTTGGGCCAACGTCGGGTGAGCGTCAACTTGGGCAGCGCCAGCGAATCGGAGGACGAATCGAAAAAAGCATCGTTGAAAACCTATCGGAATCGCAATGATTCCGTATGCTCGACCGCGTCGATTGCGGCGCTCCACGACAGCACACCGGACACATCTCGTCGTCGACAGCCGGAGTTCTCTACCATGCTGCAGCGCAAAGCACGGCGCACCGAGCACAGTCGCAAACTCGCTGAAGCGCGGCGCGATTTCAACGCCAAGTTCCACAACGGCAAGCCCGATCGTCAAAAGTTGACGATGCTCGATTTGTTATTCTACAATCCTGCAGGCTCTCCCATGACGTAAGCGATGCGACTTTATATGAAATATACTCTTATTAGTGTTAATGTTGCAGCCAAAAACGCAAACACCTTGATACGGAGACATCTACGACATCCACGACAGTCCAACAGGAAGAAGAGCACGTCGATGAGCCGCCACCGCCAGAAAGCGATGAAGAAAACACACTACCAGCCCCGCAGATCACCATCGGGCCAAACGGGGAGATTGTCGTCGACGAGAAGTCTCTGTACGTGGAGAACAAGGAAGTGAAGCGTAGTCGCGAGGCGCTGAAGAAATCCGCGCTTGTTGACGGCGATCAAGACATCGAGTACGGCGTGTACAAGAGGCCAAAGCGTTCAAAGGATTGGTCTAAAGAAGACACGTTGCGTTTTTATAAGGCGTTACACCGCATGGGCACTGATTTCGCGCTGATGTGCGAGTTGTTTCCGGAGCGTACTCGACGCGAGCTGATGATGAAGTTCAAGAAGGAAGAGCGTATGAACCAAGCGCTTATTGATCGCGCTGTCATGCAGCCGATTCAGTTTGATATTAGTGAGCTACAACGCGATTTGCAGAAACAGGAAATGGTTCGTCTGCACCAGGAGGAGTTGAAGAAGGCAAAAGAGGAGCGGAAAGCGGCCAAGGAGGCTGCAAAGGCGGAAGGAAACAATCCTCCAAAGCGACGGCGTGTTATTCCATTGCTAACAGCTGATCCTGGCGAAGGTACCGATCAAAAGCAAACACTGATCAGTGAAAAGCTTGATCAAGGCATCAAAAGCTTATTATCTGCAGATGAAAGCAGAAACATCAAAAGAAAAAAGGTTGCGGTGGATAAAAGTAAGGGTAGTGAAAACACAGAAGAAAATAATACAAATGCCGAAGTAAATGGCGAGCAAGCAAATCATTTTAATATCAATGATGAACTTATTGATACAAATATTGAAAACGAAAATCGTACTGAAGGGGCCGAAGATGATAAAACGGAAGTAGAGACAGAAGATTACACCGTTGAAATTACTGAAGATCTTAAAATGGAAGAGGTTAAAAACGATACAAGTGAGCTTGAACAAAATCAGTCTGGAGAAACTAGAATTAACCACTGTAAAGATATTGTGGTTGTTGAGGAAATTGCAGCAAAAACTGCAGAAGCTTCACTTGAAAACCCCCAAGATATTAATTATGATGCATTGGAAAGGAAAGTGGCGGAACTCCATGGCGAATCAGTTGATGGCGACAATGATGAAGCACCACATGAACAAGAAGATACTGAAGATGCTGAAGATCTAGTTGAGGGTTCATTAATTCTTTCATCTTCAATTAATGATAATGGCGATGAAGTCTACTCGGCATTCACTGTAAATGAACGTAAAGAAAAGGTCCCAATGGATTTAACACCTGAAATACTGAAAGCTTTGCTCGCTGATGATGATTCCGCTGACACGGAGCAACTTACATGCATAGAAGATCCACTAGCCCTCTCTGAAAATACTTCGGTTCAAAATGAATTGACCAATATAGCTCTATCCGATCAAATAATTGGCATGGATTGCATTATGCTGTCGCTCGAAGGTAATATCAGAGAACCACAAAGTGGCGGGTAAACATGAAACTAACATTCAAGCTAGGGTATTGGAATTTAGTATGAATTTCCATACTATTGCCTTTTATAAGCGAGCATTTTTGACTTTGGTACGGGGGGAATGAAGATTACGTTTGATTTTGCACGTTGTGCATTTAATTTATATATCTAGGCTAATATTATTCAAGACAAAAATAAATGTTTATGCAGCATGGAGATCCACCACGGAAAGATATATTTAAGAAAATTTACAATAAGAAAAATGATTATGAAGTCATTTCCAACACTTCACATGGCAACCACCGGGAACTTTCCATTGCGCCCCATAAGTTCGCGTCTTGATCAATGGTTTCTTTGTTCAGTTTTTCGATGTCCAACGGCATGGAATGTTCAACGAGCTCAAGATCATCCAGTTTCTTATCAGTCTGCATGCCCATTGACCCGTCCTGCATTTGGCTGCCATCACCAGCGGCGCCAGTCT
>JARJDR010018922.1:0-11380 GCA_030264135.1 Myllaena sp. GC000078 | reverse complement strand
TAGGAAAACTTTGTTGCTAGTCATCGTTAGAAACACTGAATCACAAGAGACATTTGCAGTTTTGCAGCTAGACTACAGTTCTGCAAACTGAACGTTGGGCGCTGATTCATACGAATCGATAAATTGATTCCATGCGCCATGCTGCACGTTAGGGCTAGCCGCACGCTGCCATTCTGCGTGTTTCGCGAATAATTTCGAGCAGTGTAAGTGAAAGTTGACAACTTACCCCGCCACCTCGTCCTTTGCCTCGACCCCGTCGACTCTCTCCACGGACAAACGTTGGATCGCCATAGAGATTCTGCAAAACAAAGAGCAGCATTAAAACCAAATTCCGGAAATAAGCTAGATGTTTATGGATTGCATTAAATGTTCAACATATTCTAATATATTAATGCACACACGGTTAATGGGTGCATGAAGCCAGTCGGGTGGTAAACGCGCGCGCTCGCGAGAACAGCTTTTCAGCATGTTGGTTCACTCCATTAGTGTTTACGAGAGAGACCCAGCGCGTATTCTACACATCGACAACATATCCGGTAGAAGCAGCAGCAGCAGCAGCAGCAACAGCAGCAATATGCCAGGTGTGCACCCTGTCGTCGGTCGTCGCCGTCCGCCGTCCGCGTCCGGGGATGGTACCGTTCGCATTACCACATTTTATACTTCGTAACTGGCATCCGTACAGTAACAACAATCGCGCGTTTCCACGCGAAGCATGCAACATAATAAATGAGTTGGTAGATTTCGACCGAATGAAACAAGGATACGCTAACAATACGTTTGGTGCCTTCGTTAAGGGCTGAAAATGAAAAATTTAATTTCGAAGACTGAATCGGGGATGCGGTATGACAAAAGCCCGGACAAGATACAACCGACGCACCACGCATGACGCACTCACACGCATAAAAAGAGGGGTTGATTTATATTTTATTTCGTTTCGAATCGAAGCGCATATATCACCCGGATTTTTATTTCGGGCCATATCGTTTTACGCCGCGGCAAAGAGTTCGTTCACGTGCGCAATTCACAACTTGCTACCTCCCGGAGTCGAATAATAGATGTTGACAGTTCTCGTTACTTTTCCGAAATCCGCCGATGAAATTCACGCCCGAATTCAGCAACACGTTTGTATACGTTTTGTTAATTCATCGGTTTTTATTGCGACTGCAAACAATTTATATACAATCACGGCGCGTGAGCTGAAAGTTCTCTCTTAATGCGTTAATGCGTTTTTTCGTGAAAACTTTTTTGATATTCCTGCCGCGCTCTCTCACCGTATATCTAAAACGATTTTACGAGCGTTTTTTATTCATATACAGTTATACACATCCAACATTTGCGCCCCGAAACCGGCAATGTAATGTTTTATTTCCTTTTTGTTTTGGATGCGTCGCCGTTTTTTATTATTCATCGCATTCGTACCTACCAACAAA
Source organism: Myllaena sp. GC000078 (assembly GCA_030264135.1). Taxonomy (NCBI): domain Eukaryota; kingdom Metazoa; phylum Arthropoda; class Insecta; order Coleoptera; family Staphylinidae; genus Myllaena; species Myllaena sp. GC000078. The sequence continues at coordinate 9,950 of JARJDR010018922.1, read as the reverse complement.
TAGTTTAGTAAAGCACATTAAAACATTAACGTGCGCGACATTAAGTAGCGTTTTATAAATAAGTCCACGATCCGCCCGATGTGTTTTTTTATATGAAACCGAAAGTGATTTCGATCGCAATAAAACGGAATTTATTCCGGATTGCCATTGAGCAAAATATGAATAACGTCGGATGATGGCGACGAGAGTGATTAACGATTGCAAGCGCACGGTGGGCATGTACTAGTGTTGACAAAAACTACCGTGAACGTAACGAACGCCTGCACATACGGCACACGTGGTTCGTATATCCTCTGCAAGGACAGCTGCACCGCGGCAATGAAATGGAGCCGTACGCAAGCGCATTTGCACGCTCGTTTCATGCGCAACATGGAAGGATGATGATCCCAACCCACCCCCACACCCACCCACCAGAACAACACTTTTGTTCTGTGCGGAGCATTACCGTTATTTGCTCCATTTTCCAACATTCTATTTTATTGTGAACGAATCGATGCATTTATGAATGCTTATGAACTTACTCACTAAAAATAACGTTTTTAAAATCTGGAGTAATTTGTGTCCAAAAAAAAACTCATCTGACATAAGTTATGAGAAAAAAAGCAATGCGCAAGCACATCGAACAAATGTTATCATAAAAAACGTCGAAAAAACTAGTTCCTTCCATATGTGGTAAAAACGTGCCTGACGGCTGTAATTAATCAAGCGCTGCATTTGCAGCCGGCATAAACCACACGGAATTCTTCACAATGCGTAATTTCTGAATCAATAAGAATTTATACCCGGAAGCGGGCGGACTGAACCACGACCAACAAACTCACAACACAACAAAACGCGTGTTATGATTTAGTGGGTTGAAGGCCGAACCCGCCGCCGTCGGTGGTGGAAATGTAGGCCTTGGCATTGAAAACGCCGCCGCCACCCCCCAAACGACCCCGATGGATGATACGATAGGAATCCCCCAAAACGCGTCGTCGCTTTTCACACGCCAACCCAAATATCGCCTCGTTTGTGCGCGGCATCCGTCGTCAAAAACTTCGGGGGACGGCCGGGGCATGGAAAAGCGCTCCTCGCTCCTACTATCCTCTTTGGCGCGTCTCTGTTATGCGCGTGGGTGCGCACACCACATGGGGATCTCCGCTTATACGGCGAGCGATTCCCGGAAGGAAGGCGTGAGGTTCACTCTCTCTCTGCGCCGCAACGTCTGGCGAACTGTCTAGTCTCTCGTAACGACCAGCAACTCACTCTCGGGCGGTCCCCCCCGTTGCCGTTCGACCACTTTCGCTCTCGCGTGAAGTGTGTGTCCGTGAGCTGACCGAGGCTGCGGCCGAGACCGAGAAACCGACCGTCCTTTCCGTCCTTTCTCCGAAAACAAGCGACCACCCCTTACCTCGGATAACAACCGTGCGTGGGCCGCTGCTACGTTTTCGTCTCGACGTCGACTGTGTCTAGTTTTTACTATTATCCCTTCCCAACCCATTCCCGTTTTACTATGTTTACTACGACCGCGATAGTGACCAGCGTAATGCGAGGCGAACCGAGCCAGTCACGCCATGTTGTGTCGCGCGCGCACGCCGCGCGTGCGACTAGATTTCCGTGTGGGTGGGTTTGTACTACGACGCTCCACATCCATCGTCGACGCTAATAGTTGTGCGTCTGGTACCCAGTCTAGCCAAGCCACACCGTCATCGTGTTGTATCCGGCGAGTGAAAGTGATAGTAACGAATAACTCATTCATAAATTTGATACACTGTTAGTTATTTAGTTGTATATTCAATCAGAGCGCACTTGTGTCATCGATCGCACCTACATTTCATACCTATCGGAATCCTTGGTAAAGAGGGGCACGGGGCACCCTAGTAATAATCGCACAAACCCCCTTCGAAACACTCGCACTCGTACGCTACCTAGTAAGAAGAACAAACGCAAATCCGATACCGGTGGCAGCAACCTAACTACACTAGCATGGGGGAGGTGGTTGGAGATTGAATGGTTAAAAAATAGGGGGAAAGTGCGTGCACTGGCGCGCGCGTGCTATGGCGAACGGGACGAAAGACACAAGGGGGGCACCTGAGAGGCCCACAACCACCTTATACCGCTATAAACGGTGCGCTAGCGCGCGCGCGCGCGGGGTCGAGGAGTCTGTCGGCATTCGCATTCAGAACCTACCCTAATTTCGGGCGCAGACGCCCCCGCGCCGGCACGCGACGACCAGGTGGCTTGGCCCTCACTCTCCTTCTCTCCTTCTATACATGTCGACTGCTTGAAATACAATCGAGACAATGAATGAATACACGGTCAATGTCAAGACGCCAGCCGCGGAAGGAGTGGAGTGCGAAGAAAGGGTGCGCACCGTGTATTGGCGCCACTTGCCGCGATTTTGTTCATAACACCCCACATTTGCTCTCCTCTCCCCCTTTCGGGTTCTCTTCAGGCGCGCAACCTATATGCGTGCTCATGCGAGAGCGATTATCAGATTTTCGTCATCTGGTCAAAAGAAAACTTATTGTACCGTTACCGCTCGCAATTAGCTGGACAGCATATATACATATTCATGCAATCACCTGCTGATGGTGGCGGCATAGTAATTGAAATGGTGCGCAGGGCGGAAATATGACGTCATGCTTTGGCAGCAAGCAGAAGGAGCACGCGCGCAACCAACACAGCCATTTTATTTTAAACGGGGGTGGCGCGACCGGCTCGTAGTAGTACGCCGTCGTCGACGCACCGATGGCGACGCTTTTTTTTTTCACAACGTGTGCACGTCGAAACGCATTCGAATGCGAAACGCGGCAGCGATGGCGAACGGATGCACGAAATGCACACATGTCGTCGCCGAACGTTTCCGGTCACCTCTGACCGTGAAATTCTAGTGCACGCGTGCGTGTTACATTACCTGGCGAATCCTGACGTCTTCTATTACATCGCATTTTTGCGAAAACCTATATTATTATAACCTACAGCCTACTATAACGAAGATATCAGAGTATAGCGTTGGTTGGATTTATTAATCGGCGTCAGCACGCTCGACCGTAATGGACGATGTAAAAATTAACTAAATAGAGCGTCATTGCTGTTGTGGTACACGATACGTATTCGCAGCGACAAATTTCAAATCGCCTTCATCTATTATATAATTTAACGATGAGAATACTTTGACAGAGGAAGTACCCAGTCGGATGCAAGTTCAGCTCGGTTAGGATTTAACAATCTATTTCCTAAATTAAAGCACGCGCGCGAGTCGGCAACTTCATGTATGTTTGTTGCGTCGCATCGCGCGCCAGCAGCGAATCATGAAATCGAAAGCGCGCGCGCCGGATCGCCATTCTGGAACTTTCCCCGCGCCTGGCTGCAATCGACATCCACATCGACATCGTCTACCACCGCGTACATGCATTCATACACCGTTGCAAGCGCCGTGGTGGACGACCAACGACGGTGAGCTTTACTAACCTACGCACCACCGCACGCCGCGTCGCGCCGGTCGGTGGTGTGCGCGTTTGCGCTCGCGCTCGCGTTCCCGACGGCGGTTCTGTGGATCGATAAGAATCCCGAGTGCAATGATGACTCACGCGACCGGCCCGCACCCGCCAATACCCCCTTGCGCCTGCACTCGCGGCGACGCGACGCTGCGCTCCTCTATCCAAAACCAACCCCCTGTGTGCTGTGCAGCGTCGTCTGCGTTTGAGCGCATGGATGTGTGAGTGTGGCGTGTCTGCACGCACGAAAAAATCAATCCCTCCGTGGTGCGTTGCTGCCCGCACGCACAAGAGCAACAGAGAAGCGCAAGGGCAGCAAATGTCAAATGTTGCCAAACTTAAGGCTATGTAGGCACAGCTCACAACCACCATCAGTGAGAGTGAAGGGACAAAATTTCACTTTCGAATGTCGAATTCGCTAAATGCGCACTTGCCGCAATTGAAATGAAAATGTACACATTACATTTTCATAAAATATTATGACATGATTAAAAACTGTATGGTACACGTTGTCCTCCTTCCTCGAGCAGCTGCTGCTGTGCGAAGGCACGTGCTTCCAAATCATATCATTTCCTTTCAATCGCGATCGTATGTATTTACATTGTAACACGTTTGCACGGGCGCCCGCCACACGCCTTTTCGGCGTCGTTTTCGAATCGAAATTGAAAATGTGCCCGGCGATGTTTGCGCGCTGAGAGGTAGGAGGAGAACACCGCGCGCCGTTATTATGTTATTTCATCTGGCACCTCAATCAATATTGTATTTTGACGGTGGCACATGCCAATGAACAAGTAAAATCTGCAGCTTGCAAAGTTAGCACCTACGTACCTAGTTATCGGTGGTGTTTGAGTCAACATTGCTATTATTATGTAAAGTGATAAAAATGTACTTGAATCCTAGCCAACAGCAGAATGTACTGGAAATTCTTTTGTTTTGTTTGCGAAGGAAAATTATAGCCAGCCAGTAACATGCAACTTTAATTAATCGCAATTGTTGGCAATACATGGGCAGAATGTGACCGTTAACGACGCGGCGGTGCGTTCGTTCTCTTCGCCATTATTTTCCGGACGCACGCGCGCGCATACATACATACTCGGACATTATACATAATTTCGTTTTCATTTGTACGATATAATTTATATTACAATTCAGACATTATTATTATTATTCTTTTTCACTCTGCTTCCATTTCTTTACATTATGAGTAAACCGACCATCAACTAGGTACGCAACACACACGCAACAAACGGCGGTATTAGCGGATGGATATATGAGCTCTTCTCGCTTCTTGTTTGTTCTTTAAAATGCGTTTCGCTATTATGTCCGCATAGAAAGCAATCGTCCAATCGTGCCCTGTGCCTTTTTTTCCCTGCCCAATCCACACATCGTAAGCGTGTGTGATCGTCGCGTACACGTAATTTTTCACATCTTTTATACTCGACTGGATGCATGCGCCGCGTGCATCGGTAGCAAAACGCTTGATATTGAACACATACACACGCCGTATGAAACAACACATGCGCATGACACACAATGGGCACAACCGAAACCAAATGACGACCGCATCAATGGGCGACTATAAACAGCTGGCAAAAGTTTATTCTCCAAATGCAGCTGTTTGACTCGGTCATATACCTGGCATCGTCGATCTTCGCGTATTCGTGTATGTAATGTACGCGACGGACGACGCGACGTACCGAGCGAACAGCAAGCCAAGAGCACACATGCAACACGCCATATTTATGGCATATGTTTTATACACATATACGGGGCGCAAAAGTTTTCGGTTATCCGCATCCAAACCCAACAACGTAATTCTGCGTGAGCCATATTTTACGATTAGTTTCTATACATGCGCGAGCACACGTCAGACGCGTCAGAAATTCTAGCCGAAAACAAAATTACGATTTATCTATCTGGTAGGTAACGACTGCACAATTAATTGCAAAAAGCAAATGCATCCTTCGTGGTTCGTTTGCTTTGATGCAATCATCAATCAGGTTATCATTCATGAAAACACCGGGAGTCGCTTTTCTCATTGAATACGAATTCATCTCGCATAAAAGAACACGTTCTCCGGTGGCAGTGATAAAAATTAAAATGTTCGTTAAAAGCCAAGCCATCTCTGCAACTGGTGGAATGATAATTTTTGTAGTTATGCATCTGATCAGCTTAGTTGACTGGTTTATTATGCGCGGGGGGGGTAACAATGCAACTATGCAACAATTGCTATTATACCGTACCATATCTTTGTTTGGCGTGCGTACGCGACCGCATAATATATATATATGGGAGAAATGAAATGAAAAGTGAGTTGCATCAATGCAACAAAAATGCACCAATGCAAATTAGCCAACGAGGGATGCAGCAAATGGACTTTTCTCCGCTTGGACAGTTTCCTTCCCTTGATCGCATTAATGTAACACACAAGGCGAGTGCGAAATGTGCGTTTCTAGTTTTTCCAGCCGCGATCGAGTTTAGTGAATTAATTCAACTTTCAAAGAATCTACTACCGACTCACAAAAGTAGCAGCGCAAATGTTTGAACGAGCCGTACCGAACGTGTTGAACGTTGGATGCCAATTGTCACATTAGATTACCGTTTGACATTGTTTAATAGTTAAATGAGAACATTATTATGGTAAATCGTTTTTAATTCGTTGCGCCCGCCGCGCCAGTGCGCATGCTGTTTGTTGTTGCTCGATTTTATATGTGCCAAACGTATTTATTCGCTGGCCGTTATGTATACAACGTGCACAATCAATGCGCAAACACATTATGTACTCCCGACTCCCGATTTTTCCATTTTCCATCCCGAATTGTTATTGTATCGGCTATTTCCAGTTTTCGCCCGCGTTATGTCCGTTATAATTGCGTTATATTTTTTTCCGAAAAATAAAACAACATTCTCGCTGGCGCACGTGAAAGAACGAGTCGGCATGAAACAACAGCTGCGTGGCTGCCGGTCTGCACAACATCTATCTGAATACGATCAACACACACTCACCCAACAATAATGTGCTCGCATGTATGCCAGGCAAGTTTTAATTAAAAAAAATGCTATATTTTCCAATTTGCCCTGCTAGCGCCGCCAATGTCTCTGTTCGACACACATCCTATGCTTTGTACAGCGCTAAATTTTGAAATTCAATTCAAATTTTGTAGCGTCCGCAATAAATTTACACTAATCAACCGCCGTACGCGGATCACCATCTATCAACGCTATATGCGATTACTGCTCGTAATGCAAATGTGACATATTTGTATTAGAAAAAAAGGAAGCCCTCCTGAAGAACATGAATTATGTAGATGGAAACCGTGCTCGTGTGATGGAAGACGCATGCAGTACGCACGCGGATGGGAAATATAAAATTGGGTCGGGTCCATATTGTACGCGCTTAGGGTAGGTTGTTCGTCGTGCATCCATCCCCGTGCGCGCCTTCTTCGCCCGCTGCCATGCTTCCTCCTCTTGTTGTATTATACACACAGGACGCGCTCGACAGCACTTGGGACACATACACACGGAGGAGGGCTAGAAACGCATCCATCCCATCGTCTAATGTGCGCACTACACTACTACGCACAATCTATAAATCCACGCATGCATTAGATGCACATCCGATGCACCCGACCGACACAAACCCAGAACGGTGTTTATACAGGCGCTCGTTTTTATATCGCACACGACAAACTTCAACATCCATTGAATGAAAATTTCAGATACGATCATATACAGATTAGAAAGATGACGCTTACCTTCTTCTCGGTGAGCTTCTCGCAGCGCCGCTGCTTGCAGATTTGATGGCTCTTATCGTTTCGGCATGGCGCACAATCACCACAATTGTCTTTTCGCTGGCAACCGATGCACTCGCCGCACCGCTTGCGTTTCTTCTTCACCTGCTTATCGCTGCCGCCGCCGTTCATATCGTCCATGTCCATGGAGACGGCGCTCGACGAGTGATGCTTGTAGCCGGCCGTGCTGGAGACGGCCGCCACCTGGCCAGAGTTCTCGCTGCCGATCTCCATGTTGCTCGACGCACCATCGCTCTCCGCCGAGCTCTCCAGGCTGGACGCGCGGATTTTCCTGCGCTCCTTCTTGCGAAAGTCACTGCGTGTCGGCGAGCTGATCGCCGCCGCGCTCAACCCGTTCAGCTTCTTATCCAGCCCATTGTAGAGACCACCCGTGTTATCAATAATCGTCGACATTGGATTCTGGAACTGCGTCGGATGCAGGGTGACATTCTGCAGCTTCATGGACGGGTCCGGATGCAGCGTGAGCTTAAAGTCCGGCTCGGTCTTCACCACCGTGACCACAGTGGGCGCCGCGCCGAGGTTCTGAATGATGGCGCCGTTCTGGCCGTGAAACGATGTCGGATGGGTGTACAGCTGGATGTGGCGTTCGTCGAGGAACTGCTGCTGAATGGATGGAATCTCGCGCGCCTGGATCGGCGCCGGCACCAGCGGATAGTTGCGCGCGTTGAGCGTGTGAAAGTTGGCGGCGGCCACCGGGCCGAGCGTGGTTAAATTCGGACTAGATACGCTCGGCGAAACAGGTGTGAGCGTGGTGAGTGTTGTCGACTCACCACCACCACCTCCGCCTCCTCCGCCACCGCCACCGCCGGCGGCGTTTACCGCCTCGTTGAACGACTGGAATTGCGATTGGAAGGAAGGCAGCTTGGAGACGACGCCGTTCTGGCCGAACGCATGGTCGAAGGCGGCCTGCGAGTCGATCGGCTTCGACTCCCACGGCCGGTACTGCGCCTGCGAGACGATGATGCCGTTCTCCATGCGGTCCAGCAGCCGCGTCTCCGAGTAGTACTCCCAGGGTGGGATGTCGACGATGCGCGATTCGGCAAAGTTGAAGCCGGTGCCGGCGTCCATCTCGACGGCGAACGTCGAAAACGGCGGCAGATTCGAGCCGGACGGGTCGGACGTTGCGGTCGTGGCGTACACGGGTGCCAGGGTGTACCCAGAGCTCAGCGTCTCCGGGTCCCGGCTTAGGGTCTCACTCATTCTGTCATCGCACGCCCATCGCTAACCGTGGCTCATCATCAACACCATGTTGCTTCCGGTTGCGATGATATTGGCCGATACTTATTATCGATCAACGGCGCACGTTTTACCGGTACGTTTAAGATAATTATGCAGCGTAGCTTAGCTTATTGTCATCGTGGCTTTGTTCGCGTCACTGATTATTATAAAATATCGGGGAAATGGTTGCGACCTGATTTATAATTCTCTGAGATACGTTAATTCAATAGTGGCTGTAAATACGTAGTATTCCTTGTTTCTTTTATTTTATCTTTTTGCTCTCTTAAATTTTAGTGAGGAAGAAGATTGTTTTCAGCCTTCTGTTTTGTACTTGACAGATTTTGTACTATCGGGTGATTGAATCGCGTATGCATATGTTTAATTTTCGTTTTTGTATACAAGGTAAATATCTGAAGAGTTTTTTTGTTTTGTTTCGTTTCGTAGTATAAAAATAATTGGCGTCGTCAATTTCGGAATCGGGTTTTTGTTTTCGCGCTGTAAATTTTTACGTTATACTCTATTTATAAAAATATCTGAAACAAAGAGAAACACACAATTACGATGCGTACGTGTTTGATCGGCATACTTATTAAATTACGTGCATAAAACCGCCACGCTTTTAGTACACACGCGCGCGAACGAGCGATCTAATGTTCTTCAAAAATTTCTCGAATAATGTGCGTGGTGTAACGGGTCACGGTCGCTGTAATGCGTGCGCATTTCTCCCTTCGGTCGATGCTGAAACGCACTGAAACACGTCTGATTCATCCGACAGCATCGACAACGCGCAGGGGTAGCTACATGAAAATTGCGAGAGCGACGTCGAAGCGACAAGGCACATATATTACAACCGAACACAAATACCGCAATCAAAATTGTTCATTGGAAATCACACGATGAATAACATTGCAAAAAATCAATTTGATAGGTGAATAAAATGCATCCCCCCATGACATGACGCACAAACGCGGCGGATGTAAAATGACTTGCATTTTGCAGAGGGCGCCGAAGATGGTAACGCTTCCGCGCGCGCGCGCACGTTTTCTTCAACTTTGCGATAACAACAATCAACAACGCGCGACTAACTTTGCCCTTCTTCCCCGCCACAAATCCTTTGTTGCGTTTGCTCATTGATTGAGACAAATCGCAAGAGACGCGCGCGTGACAACGAATTAATTGGCGTCGTAACGAAAAATCGCAATCACTGACCTTGTGTGAATTTTGCCGTTTTTGTCGGGTTCAGTGGATTTGTTGTTGGGTAGTTGTTCGTCGTGTACTTCGTCGCTTCACTAAAAATATATTATATATCTGTATAGGATTTGTCATTCGTTTCGGAAGTTCCAGCACGTTTTCAGGGGGGTAACACAACACCGCAAAAGCCACGCACACACAGCATTCCCTTTAAACACGCACGTACTGACTGAGCGGCCGACTGGCGAAC
>JARJDR010018903.1:0-13552 GCA_030264135.1 Myllaena sp. GC000078 | reverse complement strand
CGGCGGCGGCGGTGGCGGCGGCGACTGGCGTTCAGGATGTTTCGTAATAAATAGCTTGCGCCGCGACCTTTGCTCGCACGTCGATATAAATCACGATCGCCCGCCGTATGCTAATGCATAGTATTAATATTATTTATTATTAATCGCTTAATAATAATGGTGATTATTAATTGTAAGACACCTCTAACGACGTTTGCACGTCTCGGACCACGTCGTGGAATTCGCTGATGAATTCGAAATCAATGTTTTCGTACTTTGTGAGTGTTTGTGGGTGACGCGCAAAACAAGGGATTATGTGACGATGAGTGTCTAGCTTGCGCACATGTGTATCAAAAATGATCCATTATGAAACCATTAATTTTGCATGAAATAAATTCAACCAAATCAACTGGGTGGTTCACAATTTCAATTTGAATTACTTATTATTACTTACGCTAATAAATCTCCAAATAAAATTAATTCATTAAACCAATCCTTAAATCAATAGCATAAGGCATAAATTAAAGCCTTTGTTCTCACCCCTCAGGTAGGAGAATTGATTTAATCACTTGGTATGTGTCCAGAAGCATAATCATGATTGGATCACATAAACACAAATTAGTATAATCACCATCAAACGCATATTTCATTATTATTTATACTCTCGTCTGTTCAACCGCATTTCTGGGTAACCAAAGAGCACCCAGTATTCATCGTCGACATAGTTAAAAGCAACATTTGGCTTGGTACACATGTAATATTATTGCCATAGTCTCGCATATAAACTTAGTTGTCCGATTGATAAGCCAATGCGTACGCAAAACGTATTTATTATTATTGAATCACGTTTATGTGTCGGTTGGCGCCACACGATTAGCGCTAAATATAAAGTTTGCTCCTTTTTGCGTGGCGATCGCGCTCGATTCAATCGACAGACGCGTATTTATTTATACGCACCAGACCATTTAACTAATAAGCACAACAGACACAAACACCAACACGCCATAGCACAAGCCTGCGCAATTGGCGCGCAACATTGTTAAGGTTTCAACGAATGTGTTTCGCGTTCATGCATATGACACACCCAGAACGCAGAGCTCCGATTAGATAAGTGGAAAATTAAATATAACAGCAATTTTTATGTTTATAAACTATTTGCTCGATGCAAATCATGCTTTCAAGTCCTAAAAACGAACAGGATACTAATCTAACTAATCCGCTAACTCATATGTGTTTTACGGGGGGGTAGGTCGCTGGCCTAACCCCCTAACCCTCCTCTTTTTTGATCCGGGCTTGGGACCGGCACTGGCAGAGTTGATACACGTCGAAAGCTTCAAAAAGTTTGTGCAAAAAAAGCATTAAATTTAAATTAATTGCATAGAATGCATGGAAAGCCAACAAGTGGGTGTAACAATATTCCGGTAAGACAGCTGGGAGAAAGGCAAATCCGCATGCAAATTATTGATTGCAATTTTCTATCAAAGCGACGTCTCTTCGGCATGCCCACAATATCCGCGCATAGATACGGGCCGCTTGAACCATATAAAAGTTATTGTCGAACAGCTTAGCAACATTCGAAGCATTGACATGCACTAACACCCAAGCATCCGGTTAATAAATAATAATAAATTGAGAAGACAATGAAGTATTGTCCACGAACTCGTTTTCTCTCCCGTTTGATTCGCACTGAAAAAACCGAAATGGGCGATGCTAAAATTGTTTAACAATGAACCTGAACAATACTACCCATTTATTATCCCTGTTGTTCATATTTTGTCGCGAATGTATTACCTAGCCGCTTTTTTGAAGAGCTAGAAATGATCGATAGTAAGATTTTGTAGTGACCACGCTAGACGCCACGGTGCCCATTTTAACACCTCGCAGAGGAGGTCAACACCTCTCTTCCACTCCCTAGCCAGCAAAAGATTGGAATGAAGGAAGACGCGCGTAGAATGAAGACGTAGGGAATGGAATGGAATGCGTATGGAAATAGAAAATTGGGTAAGTGTCGTAAACGTGATCGACCGCCCACGAGACGCACCTGTTTCTTTTGACTTTGGATGCGTGAAGACGCACCATGGGGCTGCATAAACACCCACCCACCCGCTGCGTCGGCTTGGCACAATCGTTTTATGAGAAATACGCCCTTTGTGCCATATTAGGAGATATTTACTACCTACTATTTTACGGAAAGCGGTTGTGAGTAATATGTAGTAAAACAATCCCAGAAATTGCATCTTCAACTATAAGTATGTTTTATATTAAAAACTATTCCAGGAATTGGATTATGATGTGAGCAAGCTAAAATATAAAACCATATTGCACAATTTATCCCGATTCCTGATTCACAGATGAGCAAAATTAAGTGCGAAAAAAGAAACCGCATTAAACCGAAACTAATCAGCGCGGATAGGCATTTATCCAATTAAGTGTTTTCAGATTAGTTGCGGCACGGAGTCTACGCGCACGGCTGAAATTGTTTATGCGAATGCCAGAGGAAAACATGGTGTTTGAGTCATTGCGCGTTGCGTCGGTCATGTGCGTCTGCGTTCTACGTGCATCCTGTCAAGTGCGAGTAATTAGAGGGAAAATTCTATTACGCAATGAATGGCGGGCGCATTTTCAATTCATAACGCGAAACATTGTGCGATGAGTCATTATTATGAATGAAAATTTACACCACGTACCGTGTACGTATTTTATTAGTGAATGATGTAATTGGCAATAAATTTATGCCACAGTTTTCCGTTTCCGTGGGACGTACACACCAAAATCAGATCGACTACGTTCTACGTTCATTAGTATCTCATAAAATTAAAACAAACAATTCCGCGAATGGTAATGTTATATAATTACAATCATTGTATTGCGCGTTCGATCTATATGAATGTATTTATTTTGCTAACATATTTATTTATTATTGCTATGCACACATCACCAAGGCATTCGCATAAATAGCCAACTGCATTTACCTAGCCTAGTGCGAATGAAGTAAGTGTGATTGTTTATATGTACTCAACATTTCATTTCGCTAGCTAACTGCAAATTGAAGAAATTTATTTTGAAGCCGTGTTGTTGCACGCACGAACACACGAATAGGTAGTTTATTTATTATCGGCTTGCCAGTCGCGCACGAGCGCAATCGCATGTGTCTCATTGTTGTTTATTATAAATATTGCAATTGCAATCTGCAGCGTGCGGCGGGTGTGGAAATGGAAATGGAAACTCACAGGCAACCGCGGTTTTTTTCGTTGCCGCAGCAGCCGTCGCCGTCTCGTCGTCGTCGGCGTCGCGCCACGACGACGTCGAACATTTATTTTATTTGATTGTTAATGCCGATTGCAAATGAGCTAATTATTTACCTATAAATATATAGCTAAGCTGTTCACGTCGGCGTTGCCTACTCAATGGTTGGCGCTTTCTTGTGATTTAATTTAATTTACTCGAATAGAATTTCGTTTTTGAATAAAATTAAGCTCAAGGATTGACAAACGGAATGATGTTATGATTATCGACAGTGTTCAGACATTTATTGACACACAACACACATTCTGGGCGCCAGCGCGAAGGCGCTTAATTAATATTTGCTTTTTGCGATGCGCTGTGCGTATCACACTGTAAACTGTAACGCGACGAAGGATTAATTATCCTGGCGCCAAAGCCTGGCGCACGACGTAATCGTGTATCGATAGCACTGTGCGTCGCATTAAAACGTGATACTTTTACTAATTGTGCAGAAGCAGAGCAACCGTGCAACGTGCAAATTTGTCCATTGTTTCTCTTCACTTTATTTCTTCTTGGTATGTCATTTATATCGCTCTCTACCCGACAACACAAACACGCATTGTAATCACTTAATTCGTTGCTATAAATGGTCAAACTCGACCGATATCCATCGGTGTCGTGTCGTTCGCTCCTTAGTTGAACGCTTTTCACACGTCTGCGTCGTGCGACAATCGTTGTCCTTGGCCAATTTTAATCCTTCTGCGCATATGTTCGTACCATTCGCATAAAACAATACGCGTGTGGAGATATCACACCTACAATCGGAAAGTCAGTAAGCTGCCCGCCCCATCCGTGTGGTAACGATGGGTTTTCCCCGTTGCCGATCACCATTGGGGGTGTGTTGTTGGGATTAGCAGCATTATGCTATTATAGGTATGACTTTATAGTTGCGCGCCCCCATCATCATCGCAAGAAGGCACAAATATGGCTTTGAAACGTTTGGGTTTTTACGCTCATCATCTTTTCACCCAACTACCCTCCCGAATTATAACGAAACGCAATTGTCCGAGAGTATATATTCAAATTCAAATTTAAATGCGAAATGGTGTGTAAATACACGGCTTCTTGCATTTCTCGTGTTCACTAGTTCTTGACGCTGAACTGGACTGGAGGAGTCAATCGCCATCGGTTTTGCGTTTGGGTCGTTTTGTAGCTCTCACGATTTGCAGTCTCGGCGGCAGGCGCCGGCGCGCGATTTCATTAAAATCGCGGAATCGTCGCAGCACACATATATTAGTGTCGCGACTGACGATGCACACACATGCATGAAAGTAAATAAGCCGCTGCGACATGCGCAAAAGTAGCTGAGGCGAATAAATCGACGCTCGCGGCGCTGACAAGGAACAGGGACAAGCGACAAGCGACAAGCGACGGAAAGGCGACGGGACAGACACGTAGGAAGAAGGGCACCGCAATTTTTCCACGTCTGCATCATCCGCAAGACGAGCTGATTAGGAATTAATTTCAATCTAAATTCAATATATTATTATTGCTATTAGTTACGGAGCACGTGTTAATTGGTTCAGCGATGTTCTAATAAATTTTCATTAATATTGAATTTGATTAAATAGCGCTCGAGATGGAGGAAGGCGACACATCGTTCATGGTGCCGGGAAACTTCCGCAGATCCGTTATTATTGCTCATAATCGGTTATTTACTTAGTTTTGATTCCAATTTGCAATGCCATTAACGGTTTTTGCCGCTTTTTCGGTTTTTCAGTCGTTTGGATTTTTGGTTTGACAGTTTGCGTTTTAAATGTGGCTATTTTTTATCCTTTCGAGTTAAAATAATACGCAATAGCACGCGATGCGTTGTCAACTTTCATATTATGTACCTCTATAACAAAATATCAAATAAAAAGGACTTTTGGCAAAATATATCGGGGCCGCGGTGGCCATCGGTTTTCATTTATTTTATTTATAGTAAAATTAAGCGATGATGTGTCACACGCACGGCGTTTTCGCATATAATATAATAGATGCTCTCTGAAGAGACGCAAAAAAAATCGAAAATTGCCGGCAAGGAGACATGCGCGATGACTAAGCGCGACGCGTAATACCGTGGCTTAAGCTTGAAGAGCGCCGAAAAATATGAAAATTTTGCGCGAAAAATAAATGCGAGCCGATGCCAAGAAAGAAAAAACACACTAAGATCGCCAGAGCGAAATCGGCGATCCGTTTTATTGCAAATCAAAAAGGATCGTTGATTTGTGTTATGTTTGTGTTAAGTACATCAACATGCCGCCTAGTTTATTATAGCCAAGCAGTCGGCTGCTTGAAGTATATGCGACGGTTGGGAAACGACGGCGACGAGAGGAAAATGTGGAGTAATATGCATATTATTAGTGAAAGTGTAATTACATATTTTTGTTGTTTTACGGCATACTCGTACTCAGCGGCGCAGATTCCGATTTGCGCAAGAGTTATAAGTTTATATTGCTCATTAACTTGGCTAATTTGACATGAAGTAATTCGTTATGATTCCAAAGTGACTTCGGTTGAAACCCCAGTGAAAATGCTAATATCAAGCGGTGAAAGATGGGATTGGGAATTTCCCAGCTGCTACCGCGAAGACATCACACGTTTGATTTACAACTGGTCACCATTACAACCCCTTATTGATTCTCGAAGGCAATGTTTGCAAAGCCGATTTACGCAGCACGAAGCGGGCGGGTTGAAGTCGGTAAGTCGCGCACCCGGCTTACAGCGCCAAATCCTATCAAGAAATCGTTTAGATCGGGCAAGGTATCGGGCTGAGTATATGCGATTTATTTGTATGTATTTAATAACAATAATAATCTTTTTTTTGTCGATTGAAGTACGTGCTAAGAATATACCTATATATTAGCAATATCCTTTTCTAATTACGTCATTTACAAACATGGGTTTTAATTATAAAACTTTATCAAATCAGTTTACGCGCTGATAAGACGCAAAGCATATTAACGTATTATTTAATATCACGCGATTTATTTAGGCGGAAGTGAATAATTTTTACGCAATTGGGTAAATCCATTTTTATGACCTATCAGATTATTATTAAATTAAATTATTTACTTGTACAAATAGGTACATTTTTATGTGAACAATAAATTACAATCGTAATTGCGGAGATAATTTATCTCAGTTGGGAAGCATTGTAATCGTAATCGGCGCCGGCTTTATATTGAGAGAGCGAATGCATCATCTACGGAGACAATTTGTAAAACGCAATCTTTATGCGGCCATTATCGTGTTGATTGATAACGCTGGTGACATTGTATAATAATTTACTGACTCAATTGAACCGATTTAAAATAATCTCGCATCGCAGGAATTGCTAGTCTGCAAGAGACGATGAAGGGTGCGTTAGATGCAGAGGACATGGGGAGGACGTGGTGGTGGGTGGTTGGTGCCTGATGCCTGAGGACGCGGCGTCAAATAGCAATAGTGGACGCCACCGTCGGTGACGGTAGGATTTTCGGGAGTAGGGGAACCCGGCCGCGAGCCGGCGCGCAACGCATTTAGCGGCCGGTGGAGTACCGAGAGCGTTCAGTCTCGCTCGACACCGTTCGGTTACCATATTATTGGGCTCTTTGCGAACGAACGCTATCTATCAACCCATCCGATCTATAAAATCACACCGCCACGACACACGCTGTGCGCGCAACGGTTGCGAAAAAGTTTTGAATTGTGTGACGAACTGGTGCAACCAACAGGAAGGAGAGAAGCAAGATGAGAAGTAGTACGGAAGGAAGAGACACCGAGTAGACATTGTGCACGTGTGTGATTGGGTCCTTGATCTTCAACCAACCAACCAACCCCGTGAAGTGAAGACAGAGGATAGTTTTATCGCAAAGGCGAGACCAAATGAGTGCAAAGTGCGCGACGACAACGACCACGATGACGACGACGCCGACACTGCTGCTGGTGCTGGTGCTGTTCGCGACCGCCGCGACGCACGTCGAAGGACGAACGAAAAGTCCTCTGATGGACGAAAGCGATACGAAAATGGTCAACAAGGCTGCCGGTGAGCCCCCCATTTTTTCTCTCCTCTCTAATCTATCTATCTATCATCCAATCAACTCTTAAGTACATACACTCAAGCACTTACTATACGTACGTAAGGTGCTGTTTGCTTCCAATCACGCATGTGTGTATATTGGCAATCCGACGCGGTTGTAAATTTGTTAACAAGGATTATGTTACGCGCAAAAAATACACACTTACGCATCGCGCTGTCGCTCGGGTCGGTCGGTGTAAATAAAAAAGCAAATATGAGATAATCAAATATTTATGGTGTTTTGGCAATGGGGCGCGAGTTTGGCAGGCGCGAAATTTATGCGATTCCGCACCTGCTACACGCGTGCGCATGGGGCGCATCATCATCATCATCATCAGCATCGTGTGCTCGGATTAATTGCCGCATGATTTATTCGCGCGCTTGTTGCGCACTCATTACAAACACACTTTACGGCTGGATGCGTAGTATCTATCAATATTTGCTGCGTGTAGGTCGCGCTAAATCACCTTGATGACAATCGCCATTATTTTAATTGATTTTACGTGTACGTGACACTATTTTCGCAAGCGCGAGCTTACTCATATTTGGCACAATTTCCATTACGCAATATTTTTGTAAACATAATTGTCGTGGAACACGAGAAAAAATCCGGGGCGCGCGGTCGTGTGAAAAATGGGTCGAATTAGCGTACTTGAAAGCGCGTTGCTGTCGCGTGGAATAAATGATTGTAATAACAATTCCGCGTTTTTCCTTGCCTCGCTGTTTTTTTTCCCCCAGTTGCATCTGCTATACTGTACTGAAGTATAACTGAAGCAATAACGCGGCGGGCGAAAACAGATGTTGCGCCATAAAAAAAATCATCGGCGGCTCCGATTCCCATTGGCGGGGCGTGCGCGCTTTTTCCAAGTGCTTATCGTATCGTTGCGTTGTTGCGCTCGGGTGTTGAATGCCACCGCGCCGGCCCGCCACGTACGGCGTTGACATACAACGCCTTTGCCGATGCTTGCAATTTGCTACCGTACGGCAACAAACGTCCTTAAAAAGTTCGCAACCTTGACGTGGTCGACGTCGTGCGAAGCCATTCCCGACGACGCGACGCGCATTGTGAATGCACCCGCGGGACGGGTGCTTTGGTAGACGCGACAAGCATATTTTACGTGGTATTATGGCGCCCTTTACCTTCGCTGAAATTTCGCACCATTTGAAATGCAACGGGTGGAATGCATGACGTTAATTAAAGTGAATCTTAATAATAACGCGGCGCGAACAAACGAACGCACGTATGTACGTACGGTGGATGACCTCAATAACTCAGTAAGTGCATTCGCACACTAGGTGACACCCGACTATCAACGCGGTCCGGTATGGCATCTCGAGGGGTATTACCCAAATAGAAATGCGACTCGCGCGAACGCCTATATCCGTACCGCCGAACCGGCGGCCGGTGCATTTACATCCTCATAGCCGAATTTAACCGGGCAGTAAGTATCGTGAGTGCGTTTTGCGAGTACGCTATAATTGTTTTGCCGCCTCCAATTACGCTCAAGAAACACACCAAGTGCGTAAGGCGTCAAAATGCGAACGTTAAAAACATCGCGCGAATTTGATGATGATTTGTGCGTGGATCTCGTATGAGGCTGTGTGCCGTTTCATTTAACATCACAGGACGAAAATATTACTGTGTTTATGCACACACAAGCTCTCGCATATGGAATGTCGCAAAATATACAAACACATTGCGCGATTGTTATTTAATATATGCCATTAAGTTTATAATATGGAACCGATTGCAGTTATCAGCGCGAGCTGGGCGAAGGAATACTACATGAATGAACCAACGCGTAACCCCTACCGTATACGTTCGCCGTAAATTCCATTGTTTGTCGCCGATATCGAACGGAATGCGATTTAGTGGGCTGAATGAAACGAAACACACACACACACGTCATTTTTTCGCACCGTAAATATTGAAATCAGTGCAACGCCTAAAACTATGTAATAGGGACTCGTATCATTTATAAATAAATACATTAAGTGCCACTAAAAACAGACGCAAACATAAACAAGCAATCACATTTTACGATGGAAAGAAATGAACTAAAAAGTTGCTCGGCTCGTAGTAAGTCGCGCATTGGAGTAGGCGCGAAATGTACGGGGGCTCGCGTATGTAATTTCGTACATGATCTTATTAAAGAAGAATGCGGGAGGACGTGCGGACGGCTCTCTCGCCGCCGCCGCCGTCATCACCGCCGCCAGACAGATATCCATCCGTCCAGTCTCGGACGACGGCGGCGGCTGCGGCGGCGGCTACATAATTCACTCAGTCACACGCGCCCCGAACGAACGAACGAGTTTGCATCAGCCGCATTTCACTCGTATGTCGCGCCTGATTCCATAAATCCTTTCGATTTCAACCAAAACGCAACAATTGCATGTTTTGCGATGCAACTCATGATCATGCCAGCGCGTCTTTATTAATGAAATTAATTACGTAACCCACGACAATGACGACGGACGGACGGATGGACGGACGGGTATTATGTCAAGAGCCCGTCGAGAGGCTGGCTCCATCATGTGTGCATGTTTTTGTGCATTTGAAAAAGCGAAATCGTTTACTTTGCGTATGGCGGCGGCTCGACGTCGAAGGCGGCGGCGCCATCGGTATTTATTTATAGCTGAAATTGCCAATGAACGAACGCAGACGGACGTCGCGTCGACGACACATCCATCGCGCGCCCAGTATGTTAGCAAAAGCTTTGACAATTCGATTCAAAGTCAACTCAACTCTCTTTGCGACACACGCACGCATTTTATTCCGCAGGAGGTAATCGTAAAACGCTAACTGCGCGCGTGCGCACCTTTTTTTTTGCGCGACGTGATAACTTCGCACTTATCTTAATTACGTTTATATAACTTGCATACATACAAAGGTACGAGTACGTCGCGTTCCAAAATATAATAGTTGAGTCAATATATAGGTCTGGAGACACATACACACCGCACAAGATTTATATGTGTTCAATAAAAGACGCCTTGTGCGATATGCAAATTTGCAACGCGCGCAAAAAAAAAAACAGTGATGCTCCGATCGATAATAAATTGTAATGAACGTGGCGTGAGGGGCACTTATTCGGGCTCAAGTGGGCGCCAAACCAAGCCAACGCGTAACAATTAAATCGTTATCGATTGATAACAATCGCGACAATAATATCGTCAAAAAGATAATGGTCGTGTTTGTATTAAAGCGTGTTAAGTATCGTTTTTCTCTCATGGTTTATGTAACATATCGTAAATTTAGTATTTGCAAGAAAAATCTGGTTTCATTCATGGTCAACTACGCGGGCGAAGAAGAAGAAGACGAAGAAAAAGTACGCGGTGTAATCGGTGTCACGCCCGACTACTTCCGTGGGGGTCTTCTTCCTTTTACAGTCGCGACCGACGCGTTAAAAAGATATAAGACGATAAATGGTATACTATATGGAACGCACACCTCCTCCGCGCGGTCGGCGTCGTTTTGGAGAGTCGCCGAAAATCGTTCGAATGAAGTGATGCAACCGCCAACGCCACGGCACTGCAAATACATACAAGGTGTCATCGTCATCCAAATGACAACACAATGCAATACTTTTTGTACGGTATTGTCGTTCAAATTCTGCAGAAAAAAAACGAGGGAAACCGCGCAAAAAGGAAAAAAGAAAGTCAGATTTATTCCACACGCCGCCATCCGCCTACACCTTTGCTTGATAATCTCTCTACCGCCTCACACACACACACACACACACGTCCGAGGATAAATAAAAATTATAGCATGGGAATTATTACGCCATTACACGAAATTACAGTGCGCTTAATGCTAAAGTACTAGGCATGGAGAAGAATACGGTGGATGCAGTTCTTCGGACTTATAGCGTGCGTGCGCGTGCGTGCCTCGATGGTAACACGTACGTTTTGATTATTTACCGCGACATTCAGTACACTACGGCCACTTCTTCATGCGCGGACGGAGAATCTCTTCCTCTCGATGTTCTTTCTTTGCGGCGCATGGCAATCAATGTGCGGCGGCGGCGGCGGCGGCGGTGAGGCGACCATATGGTCAAAGATGCGCGCCGAATCGGTCCATATAGTATTATAAGTATCGCAAATGATTGTGTAATTTCACCAAAAAGGCCGCCCACTTTTTAGGGTCACTGCTGAAATGCTGCGCCAACGCATATTTGAATTACTTATATATTTTTTGTCTAACATGCTCTTGAAACGTCGCGCTTGATGATGAAAGAAGAGAGGCTGCGAATCAAAGCGTAAACAAATTACCGGACGATATAATGTGTATTAAATCAGTCGCGCGGCGATGATCTTGAACTTACATTGAAATCACTGTAATAATGCAGCACCCACTCTCGTCGTCGTCGTCGTCGTCGTTGCGAATTAGCGCCTGCCGCGCGCGGCTCGAAAAGATTCGAAACAATTGCGCGAGACAATATTTATGGGCGCAATGAAATATCCCGACAATAATAAAACGACTTATATTTATTGTGGGCGTTTAATAAATAAATTGAAATCGCATTTCGCGCATTGTCGTGTGTCCTGCGCGCGGCGCTTCATTGTTATTAGTTGTGTTCGAAGAATCCCTCTGGCGCGTACGTGCCGCGCACACGTTATTGAGTTATTCCTTGCGATTAGACGATTGCCGACTGTGTCGCGCCTTTGCTCATTGCCATCCATTGGCGATTGACAATAGGAGGCATTGACTTGACACACGCACGCACGCGTATTTTTTGTCCGTTTGATTATGATTATCATCTTGGAATGTTTTAAAGGCGACAAAGAGGGTGTTGGCGCTATCGTAGTTAACGCCATTGTCGAAAGCGAGGCTATAATTCAAAAGGTCGGTCGACTGTCATAAGTGTTTTCATATCTCTATACATCTAGCATGTTGCAGGTTAAAAAGCAACTCGAAATAAATTAAGTTCGATGCCTATCAAATCAAATTCATCAATTCCGCAGCACTTCAAACATTAACTTTACCAACACGTTTATTTTAAATAGAATAAATTTTCGATTCGTTGAAAAATATCGGCTTTGTGTTGAGAGAGGAACATCTTGTAGAATTGAAAGCAAGTAGCATTGATGTATACATATATCCTGGTGGCGCCATCGAATTAAAGCCACACATCGCTTAATTACAGCTAATAATATTATTTATGGCGCTACACATTCGCTGCGATTATGCATACGGTGAGACGACGCGGCGCGGCGGGCGGGCGGCGAAAAGGAGAAGGACATCGCGATTTTGTCCATACATGTACAAAGCGATCGCGAATCAACAACATCACTATTTATAGGCATTTAAGTGTATGTATACTGGGGCCATATGCATCTCATCATCATCAACGAGACTTCCAACGCAACGCAACCGCAATTGTGTAATTTATATTTGGTTAACTTGCGCTAATCATCCAATTCGGAGTATAATCCCTAAAAATGAAACTGGCCCCAAAAAAGAAAAACGAGTAAAGATTAGCGAATAAAAAATTAGTTGGCGACGAAATGGCATAAAAGTAACCATGTTGTATTTATACACTTTTTTTTTCGCGGTGCGCGCGAAGTTGTAAAAATTTAATAAAACGCCCGATTTGCGTTTTTCCTCACTTGATTTATCGCATACCCAAGCAGAACCAAAGTTACAGCAACTGAGTCGGCTACCATGTCATAGTCGATATTTAGTAATATATTCTTATTTGACGACTTTAAAGTTTCAGCAACACTATAGGATCAAATTTGAGTAGCATTTACGTTACTTATACCACGAATATAACTTTGAAGTGATGGGAATATTTTGGTCAGAATGGTAGAATCAATGACGTATTAGTTACCACTAAGACGACATTAAAGTTGAGAAAACTATGGAGTCACAATAAGTCGCAAAGATGGTAACAGTTACCATAAAAAATTACCAACATTTGACTTCAAAGTCATAGCGACTATAGGGTTGAAATAATAGTAACTATAACCGGAATTCAACTTTTAAATCGACCTTAAAGTCACGGTGAAAAAAAGGTAATATATTAGTAATTTTAACGTATCCGTGTAGTTTCGAAATGTTCATTGCGTCAAGAAAGTCGTAGTTACTATAGAATTTGACTTACTCGTCACTATAACTATGAAGTCAGTCCAAAAATAAGAAAACGTCGTCTTCCCCAGTGTCTAATTTATTGTTTCAACAAGTTTCGGCCAACTTAAGGCCATCCTCAGGAAAAAATTAAAATCTACATACGAAACATCAAT
>JARJDR010018900.1:0-19471 GCA_030264135.1 Myllaena sp. GC000078 | reverse complement strand
TAAAATATAAATTAATATCAATTTCTGTCTTGTTCAAAACGTAAATTATAACAATTTGCATACTGCACGTGTGAAACCTGGCGCTGATTCGTTTCGCATGCGATTAATAAAAGATGAGGCGAGCTGTTTGAAGCCTGAACGTACGTAGAGCGTTTGGTAATATGTAAACAACACAACCGACAAACAGACAAACGTTAGGCGACGCCACATTGCGTTCGCGCCGAACGGAATACGATAAACGTGTTAAGTTGGTCGGCGGCTGTGGATGCGCACCACGTCACTTTGCTGCGGTTTATGCACTGCATCTCAACTCGCCGGGATGCATTTTGCGACGGATGCAAGTTGTTGCCTGGAGTAGTGCACATAATTTCGTGTTCGCTTACGGCCACATGCGTGGCAACTTTGTCTGCGGTGCGCGTGTCGTCCGGCAAGGACGAAAAGGACTAAACTATGTACGGATGCCAGCCATTGTTAGTGCAGTGTAATTGTTGTTTCTGCTGTTGCGCCATGGAAATTGTTGCCGTTGCGTTTATGCATAATATGTAGTTACTTGATAAACAGATTCAGATTCAGATTCTACAAAACTTTCAGTAATTTTTTGGAATGCTAAATTTCATATTGGTATTACATTTAAATAGACGGGATGTGCACTTTGGCTTTCTCATAAAATATAATATTATTGCATTCGAAAAGGATTTCCCCAAAAGCATTTTAATAATATCTCCACGTAGCTAGTAGTCGCATGACGCTTCCGGGTTGGTGCGGATGCAAACTTGTCACCGGCTGGTTGCAATTACTGGCGCACAATGCGCATCGAGGCGCGCAACCCACGCTTCGATAAAAGCGACTTCAACTTTGAAGTAATTCATAGCATACCTCACGGTGGATTCGTCACGTTTACAATTTATAACTTCAAATAACAACCAAATTCATCCTCCTATCGTCGAGCACTCAAAATAATTGGATTGAATAGCTAGCTCTATTTTGGCCTCCCGGTTGATTAATAAATAATCGGACACGTATTGAGCATAAAGGTAATTAGGTCAAATCGTGTTTTATCTATTAGAATACTAGATAGAAGCAAATGTTTCGAAAGTAATGAGCGAATTGCACGTAATATGCTTCGGCATTAATTTATGGACTCTTCCGTTTGAATTCGATTTTGCGATAAAAATTTATTTTTAATAATCTTCGGACCCATATTAAACAATATTTTGCGCACGAAAGTTGTAAACTTGGCTTAGTCGTTAAACTAGTGGTAATCCGGTCTCTCCCGTCGCCAGGATTTTAATCATTATTAAACTTTTCTGCTTAATTATTTTACTTTTCTCCCAACATTTCCATGTTTCCGTCTCAATCTTCAGAGCGCAACCAACTTCCTTCGACGCTCTCTCTCTCTGCGTCTTTCTCTTCAGTGTTCCAGAACAACACTCGACGCCCCGCTTGCGTCTTCCCGACTTATTGCAAGTTGAGGAAATTCTGCGCCCCTCTTGTACGGTTTATAAGACCAGTGTTGGTGGCGGCGAAGACGTAATCAACTAGAAACGGCGAGTAATTAACGGACCGCCCGGTGAGAGACCACCTACGTAAACGTTGGGGCTCCCGCGCAGTTCCTACCTCTTAACGCGATCTATTTCTCGTTGAAAGTTTCACAATTCTCGGCTTTCTACCTTCGCTCCTACCTATAGGTATATCTACTCACTTTCCGGGGCACAGAGGGGGCGGTAACCCTTCGAGTTCGAGTTCGCTTGAAACCTAGATGAGAGATGGAGAATCCCGGTTAACGTTGGCTTTCAAATAATATATCTGCTACGAGTACGAATCTATGTAAATTAAATTTTCAATACCGATGTATATGAATGCAATATAAATTATGAAATTATTATATTATATAGAAAGGTGTAATTCCAGTAAAATTGATGACTTGCAAGTGTTAATTGCAACGCGCAATTAACTCGCCGACCTAATTCCGATGAATAAGTGAATGTGAATCAAAGTTTCATTCGACTACGACGTTCGTAGCGCCGTGCGCCGGCGGCAAAACTTTGCGCAGTAATCTTTAAATTAATAATAAAGTGTTTTATATAGCTGCGAGAGGTGGTCTTATAACACAGGCTTTAGCGAAAAATTATAAACTGTTTCGTGCTCCTACCATATATTAAAACGAATACCATTCCCATTAAAGCATTTTGTGCGTACTTGGTTTTTTGTATGCGCTCAAACAATTTTCTGGCATTCATGGCAAAGGCGAAAAGAAGATTTTTCTCAGATTTTAATTTACTCTCTTCGTAGAATATAAAATATGATCATTTGTATTGCGAATATAATCGTAATATGAGTACGCAATTTTCCATGTGGTTTTTCTCATTCATTGTTCGCTTTTCAGCGTTTCTTTGCGCAAAAAGGAAATACCTAGTTCTTCTCTCTAGAGCGCTTCTGCGCGTGTCTTCCTCATTTAAATACTGCTTAGGATCGAAAGTTTTATGCATCGATGAACCGGCCCAACCAAACCACCCCATCCAACCAATGCGCGCGCTTTAAACTTATTTTATTCCGCTGGTTGCGGAGGAGGACGCTGCTGCTGCTTCCACATTTTTTCGCGTTCGGCATCTCCTCAAACGCGGCGCCGCGGAATAACGTGACGTAGAGCGACCAGAAACGCTTTAAGTACAAAACAAGAAAGCTGAAGGCGGGCAAAGAAAGTATGCGGAAATAGAGCGCGGGGGCAGCGCGAAAAGGATGCACAGAGGAAGCGAAACGAGGGATAAGATGAGACGCGCGCGCGAGCTCGCGCCGGCGCCGGCGATGCGATGCAAACGAGCCGATTTATTATTATTCTCGAACGCGAGCGCCAGCGTAAAAGCGTGAGAGACGCGCGCGCGGCCAAAGGCGAGACTGCAAATTTTCAATTTTCCGCGTACGCGTCAACGATTTTTATTGATGCGCAGGATAATAATGTTTAAGCAATGTACAAGCGGAAGAGTTGAGAGTTGAAGCCTCCGCTCACCCTCTGCGCCTACCCCTTTCTCGTCTGATGGAAGGCAAATCGGCGCGGCATTAATTTTAATTGTGCAAAGTTATACAAAAGAAAAGACGACTTTGACGTGGCACAAAGCAAAATAGAAAGAAAAGAGAATGTTTCCAGCTAGAAATCAAATTAACGGGATTTAACGAAAACCAATATGGAATCAAATTAGTCGGCTTTACTTTATTATGTATTATTAATCTTGTTGCTGATGTTGGCAAACTTTCGCTGCATTAATTTCTAACTACTCTAATCATCCCGGCTATGTTTTATGTTTTGCGTTACGTCGTTTTTTTATGTTCTCTGGCATGCTCTCATGTGTATTCTGTACGCGGGTCGACGCATCTGACGCCGTACGAAAAAGATAATATGATAAAAGTATGATTGATTCGTTTCATTCTTCATTTTCCATCCGTCCAGCCCAGGCCAGCGTGCGCTGCGCCTTCGGCCGCTTCGGAAATCATGCGCGCCGCGAAACTTTTAGTGGAAAAGTTGCTGACTTGATGGAAACACGCCGCGCCGAAGGTTTCCCTGACTATGGCTCGCCGCCCTCCGGCGTCAGTGGAAACTTTTCGCGTAGACAGCGTCGCGTCGGCCGAAAATGTCCCCGCGATCAAGACTATCACCGTCTGAGATGACGGCAACGACGAAAAACGGAGTACATAATTAAATAAAATCCATCAATCCATATAATTTACGAGAGTGCTACAGGAATTATTTCCAAAATACCCGCTAACGAATCTATTTGCACAGCCCGAGAGCGGAAGCAGCGCCTAAATCTGAAACTTTTTCAATTTGATTTTAATATCTTGCGACCCACGCATTTCTCCGGCATCGCAATCGGGCATGAATTATCCTTGTTAATAGCAGCAAGTTGAGTTAAAGTGCAAGCAAACAAACGAAGTGTATGAGTGAAATCATAAAAGATGCAGAAGAAAAAAATAGCGGAAACACAAAGATAATGTAGGTGGTGAACAGGAGCGATAACAGGATAACGCGAAACGTACATATACTGAAAATAACGAGAGGCCGAAGAGAAGACGGTGGCAGGGCAATTTCACACAAGGTTTTTACGAGCGTCCATTCGTTGCCATCGCCTTGCTTGCTTGCCATTCATTTCTCATCTCTACTGCTTGCTTCTTTCGTCAGTTTATGCCTTTTTTTAGCTCGCATTTCCCCGCGCACTCCTTCGTTATATTTCGTGCCGTCGTACACTTTTCGACCGTTCTCGGCGCGCGCGCAAAAATGCCCCCGAACAATTTTATCATTTGCTTTGAACATCTTCATTCTTCGCGCGGGCGCTCATAACTTATGGTAACTGTTAAACATGTATAACTTTCACATTCGCGGGACTTTGTTCTTCATCATCCTAGCGCAGGAATTCGTCTAACGTCTTAGTTTCTAACCGGCATAGAATTTGTACGTTTCACCATATGTGTGTTTTCTCATGCCTGTCTCAGCCTCTGTGCCCTCTGAATCTGTTGTATCTTTTGTTCGCGGGTGTGTTTTACATTTCTGTGTTTTTCCATGTTTTCATCATCGCGTCCCGCTTTGCGCGTTGCACCGTCATTGTGCGCTGTGCTCTGTTTCTCATATTCGTCCCGGGAATATGTATATCAGTGTTGTCTACCGACTATCTCTTTACATCTACATACATTATACAACGGTGGATGGGGTTGGTTGCCGTCATTATACGTTTGGTTTTATGCATGCTTGCATGGTAGTACGCTGCCGTCTTTTTTCTCCTCTTCATGCCTCTTTCCGGGCTTCTTCTTCGCGTACACATATAAGTAATGCGTATTCCATTTTATTCCGCCGTCATTTTTACATACGATATTGGCGTACACGCGCGCATATAACCGCAGAGAGCGCCTCGTTTTGTACACTTTGCGCGCAATTTGCATTTGCATCAAGGATACACAATTCGGTCGGGCGGGAGCGGGCGTCTCGCACCCTCGCATACACATTTCAGCTTTTCTCCTTCCTAGGACACGTCGGTGCCATCGCCGTCGGTCGGACAAGGACTCGGCTCGCTCCCCTCCAAATTTTAAACATTTCAACGTTTTGATTCCTTCCCATTTTGTCCTCTTGTCGTTGCGCAAACTCCTCGAGGAGTTGACGACGACGACGACGACAACGATGTCACGTGCACATTTCTCTCATTTTTCATATGAACCCTCCTTTCGAAATATTCCAACCCTCGCTCGCATGCTGCGTACACACACGGGACGAGATGCGTGGCGTCGCCGGTCGGTCCGGAGACTTTCCGAGTCCCTCCGTTATAACCTTTGAACCTCTCAAGATTCTCAAAAGTCGGGATGCGAATCCTCGACAAACGACGCGATATATGTGCGTTGCGTGCGACGCAGCCCACGCAAACACGCATGCAAGGTCTTCAATTTCGGCGCCAAACTTATTCTCTGCGCCCGATCATCGCGAATGCGATGCACGAATCGTGCGCCAGATATAATATAAGATTTTTTTACAATTCACTTTTGCTATTTATATTGTTGTCGCGATTTTTATCTCCACGCTTGTGTACTGCATGCGGAAGATTAAATGTGAAGTCAATCTTCTAAATTCTTCGCCAATTTTGACGCATTCTTAAATCATGAGAATCTCGGGACGCGTTTCATGATGCTGGTATGTGTTTATCTTCATACGTATAGCGCGTGGAATTGTCGTAAAAACATACGTGCGGGCGTGAAACGCGCGCAGCTCGTCGGCCGGGCCGCGTCAAATATTTATCGGAAAAATTGCTCATGCTTTATGCTCTTCCCCGTACTCACACGCTCTTCCATTATTTTACTTACATACTAAATGTGTTCAGTTACTGAAAACTCTAATAATACTCATCGGATTCAAAGGATTCTTCACAGAATTTCTTTATGTGCAACTTTTTATAAAAGCTGATTTTAATTGAGAGCTAAATTAAATATGTATTTATCATTTACCTGTTCACGAACCCTTAGATATTATTCAAGTGGTAGTTGCTTACCTGTAACAACAAAAACAGCATGAATTTATTATGATTGTACAACAAGAACGATAAACATCGACAAAAAATACAACATAGTGATTATAATACCATTAATGAAATATCACCAATTGCATGATTATTGATTACACTATGCACACATCATACATCATTCCCGTATTGCGTTTTTATTTTCTATAAAATTGACAGATTTCGATTAAAGCCGTGCGGCTCCCAATGTTGTTGTTGTGTATACGCATACTACACTCGAAGATAATTTCGATAATCACTTCTCTCTCTGTCTCTGTGCCTCTCGCATTCAGCTGCCATCAATCATATTCAAATCCATGTGAAATGAATATCTAATCATCCCTTTGTGTCCTTTCGCTTGCGTGACTTCTCGCCACCATTGTGTTGTTTTTCATATTCACATTTCGCCTTGAATTGAATTTCATCATTGACGGAAAAAATCAACTTCCCGCGCCAATTGTCCAATTGTAGAACGAGCCGGGAAAAAAACAATAAAAATTACACCCGGTGAACAGGATGCAACATTGCCGGATGTTATCTTGTGCCTCGTCCTATCCTCCCTATCTTTCCACCGTTGAATTGCGAATTGAAATTGTAAAATGTCACACAGAAAACACTGCGAAATGCGACGAAGACGAAGGAAACAGGAAAAATTCGTCACGTTCGTTTGTCGACTTCGCGCGTTCCATTTCCACTTCCTGCCTGGCGTGGCCGGGCCCGGTGCATGCAAGGCGCTGGGTGCCGAGTTTGTTCTACGCGTCGTCGGGAGGCGGAAAGCAGGGTGGATGTTTGACTGATTGGAAGCATCGCCGATTGTTAGCGATCAATCGAAAATGGCGAATGGCAAATGTCGTAGCGACGACGGCGACGAGTGGAAGAAGTGGAAGAAAAGCAGTTCGCTGCGAAAGAGGAAACGGTGAAAATGGTTACCCTTTCTCGAGCGTGCAAAAACACACGAAAGAAATAGGTGGTAATTGACACGCGGCAATTTTTTTGCGTCTGATTTATATTGATTTTACGAGAGTCCACTAAGTGGGTAGTTTTGTTTGTCTTGCCTCATTAGATCGCCGATCGAGCGATCCGTACTAAGGCTACCAATTCTAATTCGTCGTAAAATTTCGCTTTGACACCGTAAAAAGTAATATTCTTACTCATTGTCGATGAAAATAGCATTGTTATTATTTCTTATTATCGCCTGTTATCTTTAAATTTCATATAATTATTAACGGAGATGATTTTCGCGGAAAATGCACGCGTCGTGAACGAGTTGAAATTGAAGTTGAAGTTTAAGATGATGAC
Source organism: Myllaena sp. GC000078 (assembly GCA_030264135.1). Lineage (NCBI taxonomy): Eukaryota > Metazoa > Arthropoda > Insecta > Coleoptera > Staphylinidae > Myllaena > Myllaena sp. GC000078. The sequence continues at coordinate 12,140 of JARJDR010018900.1, read as the reverse complement.
TTTCGACACATCTTGACGTTGGTTGGCGCCTTGCGCGCGTAATAAGAAAAATAAACAACCGATAATACCCATCGCAGCGCGCGCGCACGTCGTATTTGTAGTGCTTGCGGGAGAAAATGGCGAAAATACAAGTATGTGTACTTGTACACCGCTCCAATTCCACTTACCCTCTTCCATCCACATTCGCGTGCCCGTGCGTCTTGTTCAACTCGAGCGATAATTGCATTTCGCTTCCCTTCATCGCCCTTTACGTCCTTTGCGTCATATTAGTTCATACGTCAGGATCTTTAATTCGAATTGGGTCGCACTTATTGTCGATAATTTTGTTTTAATGACTGTAGTCGCTGGCGCTGGCAGGAAATTTTTTATTTAACGACGAAAAGATATGACTTGCAATTTCGGCTGATCCACAATCTGTCATCCGACCCACTTGATAGCGCGACCTTCATAAAGTATTCAAATCTCGAAGCAATTTCTGACGTGCGGTCCGTCCGAACGTCTCAAGGCGTCGTACGCGCTTCTCCCAGCGGATAATTCAACGGTCAAACCCTGGCGTGCGTAAAGGAGGCAAACTGTATTCCCTGCGGTGCACTCCCGGACAGGTAATAAAATTTCAGCGGCGGGATGAAACCCGAGACCCCCGCACACATCCGCCTTCCACGACTTGCTCAGCAGGCGGCGAATCTCATCAAAGTTGTCCTAGCGGCAAGTTTTCCGGTTTATCAATCTAATCAATCGCGTCACTCGTCACCGTCACCGCAAAATTCCCGACCATTTTCGCTGTGTGAATTCTGTTTTGACAATTTCGAAAGCGTTTTTGAGCAGCGGAAGCGGCAGAAAAAAGGAGACAAATTGCGTGCAAATCACACATAATTTAACTTGGACTTAAGGATGAATGCGACCGAAGTGCTCGTACCATCGTCATTTGTCTATTCATTGAGGACATAATCTCACCTCAAAAGCGCCTCCTCGTCCTTTTCTGCGGTGTATGTTAAAAATGGCAATTTTACGCTTTCGAGCGCCCCTAGACGTGAAATGAGTACCGCAGCGATACGATATTACACGGAATAAAGAGAATAAAGCGCACGAAAAGAAAAGCAAATGCATGTCGGGGAGGGAAGTGAAAGTGAATGGCGAACGAAAGCGAGCGCGCTATAACGTTAGCGAAGGGAGGCGAGCATGTCGAACACGTTCGGTGAAAAAGTGGATTATATCATGGTTCGGATAACGGGGCGACGCGCAGAGGGGTGGGAAATGATGCCGAAAGCGAATGGAAGCCGACACGCCAGAGGCTGGCAAGACGGGGGGAACTCCACCGCGGATGATACGATGCATTGGAAGAAAAGATGCATTTGCAGCTTCCCGCTTCCACGCGCGCAGCGTTCGTCTGCGTCGATCTCGCTTTCAATTTCCTCCCGCGGCAAAAGGAGCGCGAGCGTGATATACCGGAAGCGAGTTTGTGGGTGCGTCGGTGAGTGCCAAAGAGAAATTATTTTCGCTGCCGCACGCTGACTCGTTCGCCTCCGACCAAAGTTTGCAGCGCGCGTGCGATGGAAATTGCTCTAAAAGAAAATAGTCACCGTTTTCGCGTGGCACCTCTATTACCCCACCCTTACAAAGTAATAATGTCACTCGTAAATCATTAATTTAAATTGCCGATATCGGCACTCCGAAATCACGTACGCGAGTCTAGTTTTTTTCTTGGCGAGTGAAATATTTTAGTGACGCGACGCGACAAGCAAAACAAATCCGATGTAGATGGGTGGTGTGTATGCATGTCTGATGATATGACGTGTCCTTCCTGCTGTCTACGTTTTCGGCCCCAGCATCCATTTACAATCCGCTTTTCTTCGCGGCCCTCCTCCTCTCTCCTCCTCTCCACTGATCGATGGATTCTGGCCGTCCATTATGTCTCTGTCTGTTGTCGTTTTCATCCGATTCCCGTCTGGCAGGCTGTCTACGATATCCTTTTAAATTCCATCTCTTTTCGGGGTGTGCACGTTTCTTCGGCACAATGGAAAATCGAAAACAGAAAACTATCGAATAATGTCGAAGGGATGAATAGCGAAGCGCATGTCTGGCGGGTGGGTATTGCCACTCGTATTATTCGCCCCGAAGAAAATGTGAAAATAACAGAGTTTTTTCACGTGATGAATGAATGCGACAAACACAAATATTATTTAGTATTTCCAGCGTGGAAGTTTTCACTGCGGTGCTTCCTTCTCCTACTTATTCTTTAATTCATCTTGTGTGAGAACGTTGGATAACACAACGTGCTTGCGTTGTGTCTGCAGTCAGTTGCTGGACTGTTTTTTTTGCACTTTTATTTTCGCACTCAGTTTTTTTATAAAGCGCGAAAAACTTGAGTCTGCTGCATTTGACCGTCGGTCTTTGTGTTGCCGCCCTCCTCCTCCGCTTGCCACCACTGGCATTTTATTTGGGAAAGAAAAGAAAATCGACATAATGCACACGTGCAAAAACATGGGCGGTTGGATGCAGGCGGCAAGGACGACGACGAGGACGCCGGTGCGGCGCTGGTGGTGTTCATACATCACCAGTTTTCAATGCGTCCTGTTTGCTCGCGCGCCAATCCCCACCTGCCGCCTGCCGATCCAGGGGAGGGCATCACTGCCATCGCACATGCAATCCATGAAAAATTCCGCTTGCACCCTCCGTGTCCTAGGTAGTTCGCCGTCCAATGCTTCACTGTCTCGGTGCGCGCTGTGTGATCGATCCTTTCATCTCCTTTGAATCCGTATGTATGTATAGGCGAAAATCGCAAGATCTCTTACCGGCACGCCGGTGGATAAGATGATTCTCGGCTCATACCGAATCAGCATATCACCGGGAGATCGATTTCATCCGCACGGATATATAGTTCGTTGATATATGCCGAGATTTAAAGCAATAAAATTGTATAAATTGAATCAGGCTATAGGTTATAAGGTATAAGGTATATTCTTTCCACCATTCGCATTGGTAACGTGTTTCTTTACACGCAAAATGCTATATGCATGCAGTTGAAATGCAATTATGACTGCCGCCATTCGTCGGGCGGCATTAATGCGAGGCACATTTTCAATTTCGCAAACATTCCGGACATAATTCGTGCCGCGGCGCGAGTTTTCGCAACTTTATTTAACTGCATTTTTCAACTTCATTTATTCTCTCGCGCACACCACGGCTGTGTGCGGAAATTCGCCAAATTTGTTGTTTCGCACATTCTTCTTCCAGTTCCACCGAAGACCACCGCCAACCTCCACCCAGCAACGTTCTTGAGCAATATTTATGATTGTCCTATATTAGCGTACAAGTTGGGTGGGCGACGACCGCGCCAACCACTGTGCGAATTACGCTCACTTGTGTGTTTACGTGCCCGCCCGAAATCTCGACCTAGTAAGCGCGCGCGCGCGCGTCGCGTTTGGCATACATTAAAATGCCATTCATTCTCTGGCGTTTCACACTCCTTGCTGCCAGCCCGAGGTGGGTGGAGGGCTGCACTCGGCAGCACCGAAAAAATGAAACGCGCGCGAAAGAAAGATCTATGTACAGAGATACGTCAACGGCAAACAGCACACGCAATATTTATGACGCCGCCCGGTGGCGCCAGCAAGAAATGTATATTAATAAATTTGCGCTAAGTGAATTTCAATCGATTTTCGTTACTACGGCATGGTATACATCGAAACAGCAGGCTTCATCGTAAGAAGTTGCCCACCGACTTTATTAGCTAAGCGCGAAAAATGTGCATCGAGAACAAAGTAACGAATATTTCGCATGCAAAGCACACTTTGTATCAAACCGACCACCGGCACCGTCGCTGCACGAACGCCACGTGGTATTAACGAACTAACAAGACAGGACTATGCCGGCTATGCGAGCGCGCCCGTGCTTGCTTTGCTGATGTGCGTTGAATTTCAAAATGGAAGAAGAAGCGCCCGCCACGAGGCCGAATACTTTGCCAAGTCCTGCGCGAGCCAGCCACATCTATCAGTCGCAACTAGCTAGCACTGTGCGTGCTTGCGCAAAACTCCCAAGCAGGAGATGGGGAGTTGGCTGGCAGGCAGGCACGTGCGCGATCCACGCGCGTGAAGAAACAAAGGTTTAAACTTGATATTATTAAACCGCAAACAAGTCTCTCCCACATTGAGTACAACTTCACTCCTTATATTTCGGCCATGGAACAAACGAACGAGCGCATGAAATTCAAAGTCGCAGCGCGCTATGTTTGAGTGAGTCGCGCACGGATGCTGCGACACGTGTGCACGTGCGCGATATTAAATAGTAAATTGTGGAAATGCGCAGCGCCAGCAGCAGGAAAGAGTCAATGCCGGCGCGAACAAAACGGGATATGAAGGAAGGGCTGGTGGGAAGCCATTGTCAGTCGGGGGTGACACAAGATGGCGTATTATTGTGTGTTGCCGCGGCAATTTACACGTGAACGATCGACACATGTGTGACACCATCCTACTTCTTCCATTTTCCATCATCTCTATTCGGGAGTCGTGTCCCAGAAGAACGCGCCAGGAGTGAACAAGACAAATAGCAAGTTTCAAGTTAGGCAGGACTAAAAAGAAACCAGACAATGAGCGCCACCCAAGAGACGACAAGTCGCCCAAAGTGATTTCGACTGAAATAAACACCCCCCGAGAAGGAGACACAGGGCGGCGTCGCGACGCTTGAATGTAAACTGTAAAATTGCCAATCTTCTTCCATCTGCTCGTCAACGACTGGCTTCGTTTCGCTAATTCAATTAAGTATCTTCCTTCCGAGAAAAGCTCTCCCCTGGCAATGAATCGATAAATGAAAACTAGTCCGGGTCACGTGTATGGCATAAATACGCGCAGAATTTGAAAGCGAATCTCATCGCGTAGCCCAATCGCAAATGCGCGAGGCGTGTGGGTGAACACAACACAAATATGTGTGGCTTCATTAGAGTTGAAAGTTAGTTAGTTTCGGTTTGTTTGTATATTGGTGATGTCGTTATATCATGTGATCATGTGAGCGGGCCCCTTTCTTCATCACCGCCACCGGCAAACTTTGGCTATCAAACGACTTGGGCCAAGACTGCTTGTTTTTAACTGCACGTCTATAACTATAACTTTAACAACGCATAACATGTGCGCTCGTATGGGTATTAGCATCGGCTAGGCTTAGGCGGAAGGCAAACGGGGGTGAAGCGAAGGGGTTATGAGTAAAGTTTCGCTAGGGCTCGTCGACGTAATCAACAATCAAATCAACTAACATGAAACGAAAGCTGTCAATCGTTGAAGTTGTCGCTGTGGAACCGATGAAGCGCAATGGAAAGCGTCGGAGTCGGAAGACTGTTTCTGATGTTTGCAATATTCATCAATCGGCCGCAATTTGGCGCGGAACAGATGCAATCAAGTAGTGATATTAAAGAAGTCTCAGAAGCAACTTCATCATCAGGCCTCCAATCGTATCCTGAGGAGGTTGTCGTGGGCTATGGTAAACCACCGAAAAAACCTCCGCGTCGCTTCTGGAATATGGAGCCCATCACTGATGAGCAAGCGGATGAAAGGCTGAAATACACAGCGCGCTTTCAGTATCAGTGCGACTTTAATTTCATCGTCCTCAAGGAAGAGTACCCGACGGAAATGTCCAAGATAGAGCGCACGTTCATCATCAATCTGCACAACGATCTGCGCGACCGTGTCGCGCGCGGCAAGTGGTTCGATGCAAAGGCGGCGAAAAACATGGGTTTTGTGCAGTACGACCTGTACCTGGAGTACATCACCACCTGCCTGCTGCGTGAAGCAATCGCCATCAAGGGCTACGGCAACAAGGAGATGGGCAAGCTGCGCGAGCGCAAAGAAGGCGATTCGTACTACGACTTTGAGAATCGCACCGTCACCTTTGTGTATTTTACGCACTCGCACTATCGCGCTTTCGAGATGAGAAAGACGCTGGTGAAGCGCGGATTCGACGCGTGGATCAAACATCGCAGCTCGCACCTCGACGAAGATATGGACGACACCATCTGCAAGCTGATCTGGGACATACTCACCTTCCACGGTGTGCGCGCGGTCGGCTGCAGCAAGCTGATCTCAGGCAAGTCGACGCCCAACTACGTGTACGAGTTTGCGTGTCTGTATCGCGCCATCGTGGACTTCGACGTGAACAACTTTGTGCCGTACGACGTGGGCATGCCGAAGCTGAATCCCAGACGCACCTATACGGGGCTCGTCTACGACGGCTACCAAGTGAAACCGTTTGTGCCGCCCATCAAGGGCGTTATCCCCGATGGCGTGGCGAGGTTTGCCGTGACAAGTGTGTGGCCGTTAGCGATTTCCATAGGTTTGATTCTAATAAATCACTGGTTCTAAATCGCTACTGAATTTGGCTTTGGCCAGGCGCATACACTGAGGGCGAGGCTAGTCTGTTGACATTTTTATGAGGGTTGTAAATTTCGAGTCGAACGACGCCCACCACTAATTCGGCGCTGCGCTCTTTAATCTCAGGCGTGTGGGACTATTACGTTTGCTAGCCTCCCACCTGACGGCGGCGCGGACTACTACTATGTCCATGCATTATTGGTCGGCACTTCGTTACGGCCTCGACTGTGAGGTGTGCGAGGGAACTGTGCGCGCGTCCTGTTTATTGCTCCAACAGGCGACAGGCCATGGAAGCGTTAACAAGATTTCGCCCCACTCAACTCGACGACGCTATGGGAATGATGGTGTTGGGTGGCATGCGGGTGGCGCGTAGATGGGGCAGGAGGGTATGGTTAGTTAGGTCGGAATTGACGCACATGCGGACACACGGGCCATCGAGGTCGTAAATATCAGGACGGCACAGATTGGTTTCGACGCGCTTTATTGCCTTGCGGCGAACGGCGTTAAAAGGTGACGGCTGGGTGGAGGGATGCTGTGTGTGGGTGCGTGTGCACATTGCGTTGCATGCGTTTTATCGGTAATACGTGTGGGGAAGTTTCGGACATCAGCGCGCAAAGTGCAAAGGCAAGGGGCGGCTAATTACTCATATAAATAACAGACTACCGAGTGTCTCCAGCCCCGCAAGTGGCCTCGATCAGCATCATCATATCCCTCTGTCCTATTTCGCTCGACCGCTTTCCGTTCGGTGACCTTAGCTATGGTGTCGATGGAGGCGGCAGTGATTTGTGTTTGCCAGCAGTGACTTTGTCCCAACAAGGGGAATGACAAGAACGTACGGGGGGAAATTGGAAACTTTTCACCTGGCGAAAAAGCTCAGAGATTGCCAAAGATGACACGCGAATATGGCGTCGTAAAATTTTAAAGGTATATTCGTCTAGTGATTGCCCCGCCCTTCGGGTACCTTATATGTCGCGTCGCAGGAGAGAAACGATGATATATCCGAATGGATATTGATGAGTTTAACTTTATGTGCACCTTTGCCACCGTTCCGGCTGGGTGTAGTAGTAGTAGGGCATCGTAAAACCAACCAACCACCGATACCCGGGCGCAATCTTCCTTTGGACGGTAAGGCTTTCCCCAGTATAATTCGAAGGAGGAGGGCTCTTGTTATTCTTCGTCAGCTTCTTTGCCGCACTCGGGGAGGCGAATATGAAAGGTTATAATATTTTTTCTTCGCTTGTGCGAAGCGTACGGAAAAAAAAGAGGACATAAAAGTCACACATGAATTGTAAGTTATGCCTTGTGCAGCAGATGAGAAGCTGACAGCGAATGGAAGGTAGACTCGAGCTTAGGCGCGAAAGCAAATTGATCACGAACACAGTATACTTATGTAGGTTTGGAAAAAAAATCGAATTCGCTAGAAAATCCCACTCGATGATTATTATGGAACGTTGGTTTTCCACCGAATAAGAATTGTGTGCGTTTTTATGGCGTATTTCAATTTTATGACGGAAAAAAACTAAACGTTTAAAATACGCCGCCGAGTTTATTGCGATTTGCGAATGTTTCGCATGGAAATTCATTTACCACTTCAATTCCGATTCGCGGTGGACGCCGCCACACAGCATTTGCAGAATTCCTAATTATTTTCGGGGCGCGGCGATAAATCGGTGCGCTGCTAGACCGCAATCAATTTCGCCACCGATTTGTCAACGCCCGAACGCGCGCGCCTTTCGATTCTTTGCGGCATGACGCGCGCCACGTTTGTTGTCGTACATACCTACAGCAAGCCGCCTTCAAGTCGGTGAAAAATGTAAACGTTAATTGCGGAATTGTGGAACTAAATGGTCTCGGTGCGTTTTTTTTTTGCACTTGGCCTCAATTAAAACCGACCCACCCACACCACCCTCCGACTCGTGAACGACATTTTTCCTGGTATTCGATATTGGTGTTTGTTCCGGCATATTGAATCGGATTGAGTATATACACTTTTACACACTTCGTTTGATGAATCGGTAAACAAGCAATTGCAGGACGGCTGGGGAGGGGGCGAAGCACGGGGGGAAGCGTTAAAAACGGGGAAAGTGAGAAGTGGTTAAGGGGCGGGTGGCTGTGGCCGCGTCCGTTTTGAAGTGGAGCGCTGTCGACCGAAGGCGGCGCGGCACACATAAATTGCTATCATTTGTAAATTTTTTATGCGACGATTGCGAACAGCAACCACCCGCACGACCGAGCGATTCACACGTATAGCAACCACCCTGCCTGCGGCCGCCGTCGCCGGCGCCGCCCGATAGGAAAACGCCATTGACAACGTGCGAGAAGTGGTATTGCGAAGAAGAGAAGCAATGCGAACGCGTCGATGGGCAATATGAATCGGCGGGTGGTGGGCGCCTCTGATGGTAAAATCGATATCTGGAAGGGAAACAAATTGAATGACGGGAGGAAAAACAGAACGTACTCGCACCGTATTTTCATATTCGGAGAGATAAAATTGCTACCACCTTCGGTCGCGGTTGAGGTGAAAATTGGAGCGTTGAGGAAATGATATACAAATAGAATGAAAATGTAAAAGCGGAAGGTAGAGGAAAAAAATAACATATACAGTTATATTTTCTGGGAAAAACATAATGGGGCCCATGTGGTGTTGGCTTTCAAAACAAATTAAATAAAATGACTCATGAGAACGAGACCTGTAATCAATTCATCCTTAATATTTATAGCATCTTAATGACCGGCATCTATAATCCGACATTATTATTTTCAAGTATCTTTTCACCTCGATTGCTCGTTTTTAATTTCGTAAATTTACTGCTCGTCTGGTTTTTTATTCATCTTCATAGCTATTATCTTGCTCTGACACTCGTAAAGCGTTCGCCAATTTTTATACCGATATTATTTTTATATTCATATGCGCGCATTAAAGTCAAACCATAAAAGCCAGCCATCCCTCGGCGCATTCTCATCCTTTTTACGCCCACTCATCCGTTTTGTATGTTTGGGGGGGCAAGCAGTGGGTGGAGAGGTGGAACATTGGGGGGCGCTACCCGCCCATCGATTACATTTTCGATCAAAGCAGTAACAACACCGGCAGGAACTCTCCTCTGCTACCTCCCCTTCTTTCTTGGATGCTGGCTGGTTGGAGAGTTAAAACGGCGAGGAAGAAAAAAAATTTATGCCCGATTCCAGACATTTACAAGATAACAACAAAAAATCTCATCTCGGTCCACCTATACCCTAGTTTAAGGGCGGCACCGCCCCGGCCTCATCTCTTGCTTCATCATGCCACCGTGCCGCCGCTACGCAACCATCAAAATCCACCAGCGTTGTGGGAGTCGATGTAAGCAGCAAGCGTTTGTTTATGCCCTTCCCTTGCTCGTTTTTTTTTGCGTACGTATTGAGGGTATCGTTGCGACTTGGAGAATAACCGGCCCCGAGAAGCTGTTCACCGAAAGTGATATAGGTCCGTGGTCGACGTTTCTTTTCCCGATACACAACACGCGGTTTGCATTCGTTCCAGTTTGCAAGGACGAGAATGCAATGATGTGGAAGACATAAAAAGACAGCGCTTTCTTTCCTTCTTGCTTGAGAGGGCTGCGAAACAATTCAGCCAATCTCATTTCTCTTATGCTTCAGTCTGCACTGGACCACAATTCTCGTATCAGCTCCCGCCTTCACTTCTAGTCAGACTGAGAACTTACCTTAACAACATCAACGCGAAGAAATCATGCTAGAAAGCATTTTGAATTCGGATTTCGATGCATCTATTGTGTATAGTTTTTGCCCTTCCACACCTACACCACTGTAGCGTGTGGATAATTCGTTTTGTTTACTTGAACTAGGAAACTAGGCTAGTTAGCTGTGTGGCGAGGCGTTTCCATTCGAATTGCGCAACTTATACAGACGACTTTCCGGGAATTGTGTTCGCCGTGAAATGTTTGCAAGGTCCTGGCTGGCATTGTCGTCAGCGAATGGCTGGCTAGCTCGAGAGTGCGGATGTATGTGGTAGTGGCAAAACGTGCCGCGTGCACTTTTCGCTGAAGCAATCTAAATTTTACGTGCGTCAAACTAGCAAGCGTAGTATATACACATCGAATGAAAGAAACACCGCTGCTTCTTGATTCCCGATCCTGGCAACGTTCGTGTGCTTCGTACGTTGGAATCAGGCACTCTGTGCAATATATGGCTCTGTAGTGTAAACACAAACACGGCAACGACGACGATGCCCGTGCTTCAAGAGTTGATCTAGCCGGAAACGTGATGTACAGATACCCCACAACTTGCGGGTTAGTTGGCTGCTTTTTTTGTTACATACGGTTAAATTAAATTCTTCAAATCAAAACCGCGGAAATCCCGGAAATTAATCAAGAATCCAATCACTAGACTGTTCGCAATGAGAAACCGTAACTGCTGATTAGAAAGCGAATGATTAGAAGCCGTGCCCGTCGGGTGGGGCACAGTCGTAACCGGAAAACTATTGTAATGCTTATTGAGCTAGCCTTTTCGACTCCATGCGTAGCACATCCTTTGGAATGTCCTTCGGTTTTGCGTTGCTATTTCGGCCGAACGTGCGCATGTTGTAAAACAGTCGTAAAAAGAACGCGGCAGAGGAGTGGAGAACAAGTTCAAAGGTCACCATTCACTGGGTTACAACCTATATGTTGCCGTATCTTTTGCGAAATTTGCCAGCGCCTAGTTTCAGCGCCAACTAGTTCCAGTTCTCATCGTGGTGTTTCTTATTTGACCCTTTCTCCGCTCTTCTTCATCGCATACCGCTCTCATTCCGAGATTTGATGAAAACGAAAACCCTACCACACGCCATAGACATAGCAAGAAAAAGAAGCACGCGGGAGAGGACCGTCGAAGAGGACTAGAATCGGGGGGGCTGTGGTTAGAGGAGGTGGGTGCGGAGGGATGAGAACGAACGAGGACGTCGTCGTCGAGTACGTGGATCGGTCGAGTCCAACTTTTCTAATTAACTTTGCGCAAAACGTCGCATCGCTTCCCGAATCACCACCCGGTGCGCCGGTCGGATCGTCCTCATCTTCACTCGCCCTCGCTTCCCAAGCCTTCCACTGCCCCCCATTCGGTGGTGTAGTATACTTGGCAGCGCATCCCATTTACTAACTTTCGGTACGGCGCTCTTCACCCTTCTTGTATCTTCTCGTATCAATCCCCAAAATACCTCAACACTCGTATCTCCCCCAACTCGTACAAATAGTAATTTGGGGACGAAATCGAGAATTAAATATATTGAAAACTCGGATGTGAAGTTCACGTATTACATAGATAAATCGCGCTGCAAACGAAATTACCACGTGCTTTGTGAATTTCAAATCGACATTTTAGTCCCGAACGGGGCTGGCACGTTTCGTATTGATGCATATGTAGATACATGGTATCCGTGTTAGGTGAGCGCGAACGATGCATACGTAAAAAGCGGCGGATGAGAGACGAGCGGGCAGAGGCATTAATTAATCTTTTAATTAAAAAAGTACGAGGCACGAACGAACTCGACGCCGAAGCCGACGCGTAAACAGATCCACCTGCATCACGTTTTCGGCCGGCCAGCACATCACACACGCCCATAGATGGGGGATATACGCAAAGAGAGGTGAAGAGATAACTTTTGAGTCGACTCGAATTTACTCGAAGGGTGGCGAGGGTGGCAAGTAGAGGGTACGTTGTTTGTAGCCGTAAAAAGTGGAAACTCGAGCTCTGGCACAACGTACGAGGCTGCATGCCCCAATTGGAAAGTAGCAGATTACGAAACGGGTGTGTTTTTTT
>JARJDR010018879.1:0-32086 GCA_030264135.1 Myllaena sp. GC000078 | reverse complement strand
CACGAGCGCGCGAGAGAGTAGTAAACAATTAATCCGGGCGTAATCACCGGAAGGAAAACAGGATCTTAAATCCTTGCGCCACCCCCTCCGCCCCACGTCCTGATGCATTCGTGAATCGTGCGTGTATGTATGGAATATGCATAGGAGAAAGGGTGGCTTACGATGAGGAATGCTTGGTATGTGTGTTTAACCCGGCTGGGCGCAGACAATGCAGCATCGCGCTGTATTCGCTAATACGCAATACACGGGGTTGGAAATCGCTTGTTTTGTTTCGCCTGCATACGCTTTGTGCATACGCAAAGAACACACTTTTGGATTCAACGCAGCCGAAATGAATAAATTACATCGGGGGTTGGGCGTTTGTTGCGTGCGTGCCGAAGGGTGGGTTTTATTCGCCCTGCAATTTGCCGTTCGTTCGCTGCATTGCTTCGCCGGACTAACAAGTTTAATTGTTTTTCGTGTTACCGTTTTATGATGAATTTCCCGCCCGGGATTTTTTCTTCTTCCCTTCTGCCGCACGCTATTATTTTCCACATATCGGCGCGTGCGCGGGTGGGAAACGCGCACCCGCGGCTATAAAATCGTAAATTCGGGGCATTATGTAAATTACGCTTTTGCGTTCGTAGCGTGTGGTTCGTTTGGGGTGGGGGCGGCCGAAATGTTCCCGTGGCAGTTTTATTAGACCGATCGGCAAGTCATGCGGCGTTTACCCGAAAACCACGCCCGAGAACGCGCCTAATAACCCAGAATTTTAATACAATTAGAGGGCGCAACCGTATCGATTCGCCGCACACTTCTTAAATTTTGCGCCGCGAAAGAATCTATTTCAAAATGCAAACAATACGGCACGCAAAATCGCTTCTCGATATAAACGCGCGAACGTGCCGCGGCGGACGTTTCCCCGAAATAAGTGGAATGCCGTTGCGAGTAAAGTATACAAATTTACCCGTCGCGCTCCCGTCTTCATACTTACGTTATGATACCAGGTGATCTTGTGCTGGCGTGGATTCGACCGGATGTTGCACTCGAAGTACACGTCGTCGCCCTCCTTGATGTCCTCCGGATTCAGCGTGCTGCCCAAGTGGAGCGACACTTGAGGTGCGTCTACACAAGAGACAAAAAACAAGAACGAGACTTAATTAAAACAATTAAATTTGATTTCTTATATTACGCCTTTGCGCACAACAATACCCAACGTCAACATCATCACCGAGACGGTGAGAGTTTTTCTAGCAATTAACTTTCAACGAGCGTAAAAAACTTCCAAGTGCAAAAACACGATGTCCGCCAGCGACGAGCGAAAATATTTAATTACCTTTTGCACGACGACGATGACAAACAAGGACACCTCTCGTATAACAACGATGCGCTAATATTTGCGCAAAACGTTTGCGATTTCATTAATTAATGGTCAAAGAGGAGCGGGTGAATGTTTTCGAAAATTATAAAGTAATAAACAGCAACACGATTTAGGGGTATTTTGCGGGGGAGAGGGCACCGCAACCGCCAAGGGAGGCGAGCGTGTGTTTGAGGAACGCGCATTATTGATACAATTCGCAGAGAAATTGGCGCGTTGGTCGGTCGAGCGGCACCGGAAAACGCCCGCCGGCGTATATTGTGTACGTACGCCGGTTTTGTAATTAATTTCCGTTTTTCGCACCCGAGAGACCCCTCTGCAAATGGGGGGATGCTAAATATAATAAAATCATTGTGTTTACGGTTTATTGTTTTCGCATATACACAATATTTGTCGAGCGCATACATCCGGCACAATTTCCATTTCAATATTTCCATTTTCAATAAACGCCGCCGTTGCGAGCAAACGGTGAAAAGAGGAGGGAAGAAAAAGATGACACTTTCACGATAAGTGCAATTAATCGCGTTTGATAAAAGTGATGCAAGGGGCGTCTAATCTCTTAATCCGATTACTCGTCGCCGGGGCGCTTTTATGCGGCAGCGATTTGCGTCGTCTTTCATTGCCTTTGCGACGTATTGATCCCTCTACGTCATCACGAAAGTAAACCCGGTCAGTAATCAAAGTTGATCGAACCCCTTTTCTTAAATCAGAGATTTAAAATTTTATAAAAAATCGACACACACACACACACTTGTGTATGTTGGTATGTATGGCTTTTGCGAAAGCAGTGAATAAATTAAAATTTCGCCAGGAAAACGCCGCAGAAGGAGAAGGAGTAGAAACCTATCATTCCGCCACGATTTTAATTTAAAATTGGCAAGTGGCGAAGATAATGAATTTCCATCCTTGGCGTTATAAATTTCGCCCCGCCGCGCCGCGGTGTGAAAAGCAAGCGGGCGGCAGCGGAAGAAGCGTAAGAAGAAGAAGAAGTGGATGGGACCAGGTATAAATTTCCCAGCGACGTTACACGCCACAACGCTACCGGCATGGCATCGCCATAATGCGTTTGAATAAATATTTTACTTGCAAACTTTCGCGCATCCACAGTGTATGTGTGCGGTTTGTTAAAAAACTTTCGACGCGCCAGATAAGTGCCATCAACTTGTATATTTATAAATGTTATTAGCGCACTTTTCTTAACCTCTCCCCGAATGCTCATCGGGCGAATGGAGTACATAATAAAAATAACGCAGGTCCTAATAAAGTTGTATCGAGCCGGGCGACAAAAATCGGCCGCGAATGAATACGTTGTAGTAGATAGCAAAACTTTCCCATATGCCATTGCTGTTGTTGTTGTTGTTGTTGTTGTTGTCGCTACTGTTGTTGTTGGCAAAGTGGAAAGTTTCGCATATTCACCTGCTCCATTTTGATAAAATTCAACACGCAAAAAACGCTGTAAATCGACATGTTTCCGGCGCAAGGAAGAAGCTTTTAATTAGACCGAATTGGATTCATCATTGAAATGTTACTTTTTTATTTAGACATTATGAAAGACGAAATAATATTTCAACCGAGGGGGTGGTTTTTTCCTTTCTGCATTCTCAGCGGTGCGGTAAAGTCGCACAACCACCACCCACCACCACCGCGGCCGCCGCAGATGTTATAAATATGAAATTACGACGACGAGGGCGACGGCGCTTAATTTAATTTCTAAAGTTGGCGGGCGAGAGCGTTTTTCCTTTTTAGTCAAAGCGCGTGTCGCCCGCCTTAAAGAACACAGCGAATAAAGTGGAAAACTGCGGCGGACGGCGTCTTGCTTGTATCACGGTAACGACGCGGGCGTTATTTCTTCATTAAGCATCCAACACCAAAGAAGAAACGAGCGAAGGTAAGGGATGAAGTCGGATGTAACGGATCTTCTGCGACGACGCGAAGAAGAATGGAAACGCACAGGCGCAGACGTCGAAAGCTTTATGGTGTTCAATGAGGTGCCCCTTCCACCCCCTACTCCTGGACGGGATGCGCCACTTATACGTAAGTAATATTTATTCGCGCCATTAGATTCTATTCGGCGGCGGCGGCGGCGGCAGCGGAGAAGGGCGAAGTGGACATAATTTCGTGCGATTTATAGCGTTGCGGAATTTCTTCAAACTTTGTGGAACAATACGGAACATATCGTGGGTCGGAAGTTTTCCGAAACCTGTTTGAGCAAGCAAGCAAAGCATCAAACGAGTGCATTCACTGCATCGCGATAAAGTTCTTATTAATAATGGAAGACGACGCTATAAGCGCAAGCGTCGTCGTTTTATTGGTCTCGCCGGGGCGCGAAGCATATTCGCATACTTATAATCCCAGCCGCGCGTGAGCGCAGCAAGGATAATGCTCACATCCACGACCGTATGCAACATGGGGTGTGAATAATAAATGCATTACTTTGTCTATATTAAACTCAAACGATTACCGGAGGGTATCTAATTGCGAATCACATAAGTACTCAATGCGCACGTGTTTGTTAAGTACGCGAAATAAAATTAATGACGAATAATTTGTTGTGCGTTAATGTTGTTTTGTTAACAGCGGCGAAAGAATTCAATATCCTTTCATTTTCAGCATCCACACAGGTAGCGCAGGACGACGGCAGCGGTGTAAGTGGTATTTGAAAAGGTGAGCGCCTAGCGCGGGCAGAAAGGAAGAAATTACCGAACGCATTTGGGTCAGCGTTGATGGATTATACCTTCCTCCCGCGCACGCAACAATAACAACACATACCTTTTCGCAAGAAAAACATCGCCACACACATCGTTTAGAATATGTTACAGTTCACTAACTATACACGTCCCGCGTCGCCTCTGTGTGTAGTTTTTCCTCCCTCCGCTTTGGGAATTTTCATGAAAATTAACATTTCGATAAATTCACATTTAGCAATGCGCTCATGTTTCTTCATATCGCCCGCTGCCCCTACCACGACATATTCGAAAAGTAGCAAAATTACGACACGTCCTTGGCGGTAATAATTCTCAGATTTTTCCATTTTTATGTCCATAAAATGAAGCCCTCCGCGGGCGCGGTGAAGAAACGATGTTTCTTTCTTAACGCAGCGCGGCGAACGGCGACGCTGAAATGTGGATATTTGTGGGCTAGTAAATTTCGCGATTTCGCCAAATACCTGTCAGCGGCAAGGTTATTACGAAAGCGAAACGCGCCGCACACAAGAATGGGTGGCGGCGGCGGCGAGTGGGTGGGTGCTGACAACGCGAAGAACGCGGCCCGCGACGACAAACGGCCCGCCGCGCCGCCGAATACAATTCCACGCATTCTTAATAAGATGAAAATCGCTTCTGCGGCGGCGGCGGGCGCCATAAACCTACTCAGCATGTTGTGCGCATGCATTCATTCGTGTGCGAGTGTATGCGGTGACGTTGTTGCTTCGCATAATGAGAACGCGAGCGACGATATGCGTTTTATGTAAATGCACACACACAGAAACCACTCTCAACGTTCCTGCACGAGGTATATGTACGAGATACATGTCGAAAAAAAATGCCTGGCTAGGGGAATAAAAAAAACCGGAGGCATTCTCGGCCTTCCGCTCCGTTTTACATCCGCATTGTGCGCGCCGCCACCGTTGCGCTCGCTAAGCGCGAGTTGAACTGTACATAATATTCAATGTGGAAAACACTACGAGCCACTCAAAGCACTCCCCCGCCTTCCTCACACGCCCGAACGCTCAACTTTTAATATTTTTCGCGTGCGCGCACGAAACGTTTTATTTCGCCCGCTTACCACATATGCCATGAAGTGGAGCGCATGCGAATCGATTTCTTTTTTCGTAGGGTGGCGGAAATGATACGAAAAACAGCGACGAATGACTTCATTTGTGATGATTTTCCACGAAAAACAAGTTAATACACTAGGATATTGGTGATTATTTATAGGTTGCCGAGAAATAGATATTACTTACAGACGACGTTCAGCTTGAAGGAATCCTCGAGAAAGGCGCCGGCGAGCGCTGGATTCTCGCCGCGACATTTGAGAAACGTGCCGTCGTCCTCGGGCACCGGCGCAAACGTCACGGCGCTCGTCACCGTCGTCTCGTTCTCGGATTCCATGACCTGTGCATGTGCGGGCGGAGGGTTTGACAAACAAGCGCAAAACAAGTCGAATTATAGTGGGTGGGAAAAATGGCGCGCAACAAGAGCCACACAGCCACAACAAACGTCCTTCATAAATTATCCTTGCTTTTTCGCCTTTTTTGCAACATGACATGCCCTTTAGTGTATGTACCATCACGCAAATGTCACTGTTTCTTTTATTTTATGGCAGAAAAAAAAATAATTAATTAATTTATTGAACAATATGAAACGTTGAGAAATAAGTAGTTACATTTGAAATTGCATCAGCAAGTGCAATAGCTTTGCGTTGTAGATGATGATGATGAAGAAGAAGCAGTGGAAATACATTCATCCATTCAGTCGGCTAATATTTAATGATTAAATATGTATGAATTCATATTGCATGCAAGTCGAAGCCGCCCCGGATGCAACTGAATTAAATTTATGGAAAATGTAATTTTCATATCAACGCACGCAGTTATAATTCGCCAACATTATACTAAATGCAACCGTTCATTTCTAATATTCGTAAAATCATAAATTAATACGTAAGCATTCGCGTTCGTAATAAACATCGAAAACCTTGATTTTCAGATTTTAAGGCAATGGTAAAAGGGGTTGGGTAATAGCGGGAAAGAGCACTAAAGATTTATAGCGTCCGATAAACCACATGAATACATATCCCACTGATTTTATTTTTACTTTTATGTATGCGCCCGCCCGCCCGCGCACCATCTATGACGACGATGTTTACGATATAGGATTTATTTTTATTTGTATTTTTATTTATAACCGGCTACCATCTCTCCCCTAAAATGCTTTGCATAGCAGCGCAGATAAATATTTCATAAGCATAAACACCTTTTTTTGAATAATTCACGGACGCATCATTATCATCGGCCATCATCACGTAATCAACCTAATAGAACGTTTTAAAGAAATGCGCGGCGCACGTACAAAAAGACTAAATAATCATTCTCGCACTCAGCGCGTAATAAAGTGTACGCGCGCAACAAAGGAATGAAACAAGAAGAAGAGCAGGAAAAAATGCCGACAGATAAATCTTGCTGTGAAGGGAGGCGAATGAAAGGCCTCATCGCTTATTCGTTTTTCGGCGATAGCGCTGCTCTTGCTGCCTTTGTGCCGGGCAGCGCGTAATACATTCAAATACGTACTTTAAGTATTGTTAAATATGTTCTTTCGAGGACCGTACGTACCGTTACGTATGTACGTGCATGCATATTGTGTAGGCGGTAAGTACACCGGCGCTTATCAGCTATCTCTTGCGGTGTCGCAAATCCGCTTTGCACCCGCCGGCTCTGGCGCCGTTGCGTTGGCGTTGGTCCGGCGGGCATGCCATTCTTCACCGTAGCCCAAAGGATAAACAAAATTTCGAAAAACATCCCCGATAACAACCTTGAATCTAATGCCACTATCATCATCATCATCATCCATTTGATATTTCTTTGCGCAGGACATTAAATTACACTTTTTACTCTCATTCACTCACATTCATTCTGCAGGCGTTGAATTTTTAAATTGAATTCGTGGGGATTTCTATTAAACGGATGAATGGCCGATGCAAGAGGATCTCTATGGACGTGAAATGTATTTCGGGTTTGCTATTTATAGCAAGGACGATGTTGCGGACTGTGCGGGGACTGTGTGGCATTTAAAATGCAAATCGTATCCTGTGCGCCATACCTTGCCGCGGCGAAACGGACGATTATCGCGCGTCCACACGACGGCGGCTTTGGGTCGCGAGCCGTGCACATCGCACTCGACGAGGTACTCCTTGTCGGCGATCATCTGATGCGGCTTGTGCGTGATGGTGACGTTCAACGGCGCCACTGTGTGCATTGCAGCAAATAGGGATAAATGAGGATCATACGATTGATTAGCCAGGTGTGCATTTGATACGTACGGAGTAATTCGAGGCGCACAATCTTCTCGACGGGCATCATCAGCTTGGTGTTGCTCGCCTGGCATTTGTAGGACGAGTTGAGATCGGCGCGCGCCAGTGAGCGCACCTCGAGCCGATTGATGATCACCTTGCTGCTCGGATAGCTGAGCTTGCCCTCCGTGAGGCGGTCGTCGATGAACCAACTGACCGTCGGCGCTGGACGGCCTGCAAAACAAAATGACATTCAATATGAGTTCAACAAGTCTACGGCAATATTATGTACGCTCCAGATATTGTCCTAGATTTTCCGTCTCTCCCCACCTGGCCGCCGCTAAATAAAATCATCGATACAAGCACGCAATGTGACTGGCAAATGTTTTGTGAGGGTATGTTGGCATGTGGGTTTTTAGTTACACACCTGCCCCCCGCAGTCCCTCGGCCACCCTTTGCCATTGGTGCCAGCGCGCCGTGAGTTACGTGCACGTGCCGCCCGCACATTTTGCATACGTGTGCGATGGGGGCGGCAGCAGCGGGCTGTATTAGATTAGATTCATATCTCGATACATCGTGCGAGCGGCGCGCGTATTAAGGCCAAAACGCGCGCTCCACTTTTCCCATGCGCGGACGGAATTGGCATTAAATTCGAATTTGAAATGTACGAGTATCATTTCATATACCTATAACTTGTTTTATAATATTTATTATATTATAAAAGAATTTTTTCCAAGAAATGACACTTGGTTAGTTGTTAAATCAATTTGGAATCTGCTTGAAATGGATGACGGCTAATTCTTTTATTTTCCGCTCGAGATGACGGCGATTATTATGAACATCGCACACCCAATTTCTACCCCGGGCGCAATCGGCACGTCGTTTTCGACATTCCGCGTCGTTAACCAAACGCCTTTGGCCATCAACATTTCAATTTTTCCACCTTCGAAAAAGGCATTTTATGAAAACTCAACCATACAGCTCATTAAACCGTCTCAGTTACTTTTAATGCAAGTTTAATAGTTATAATTATGCAAGGGTGGATCAATTACTCGTATTTATGATTGAAATCGATGTCTAGTATGATGTACACTTTATGCTTCAAGCAGAGAATTTACTGCAAGCAAAATATGTACACACTCGTCCGCCTCTTCTTCTTCGGCGGATTTAAAACTTAGATTACATCTATTTACCGGAGATAAGGCGCTTTCGGATGCGCCCGCTTGAATATCTCAGTGCTTGGCGCAAGCGGATTGCCGTCGACCGCGCTAGTTTTATTGGAATTTACGACGGCGGCGAAGAGGCGAGTTTTATGCGGCATTTGCGGGCTGGAGCGCTTTCCAACGAATTGCTCTAACAAGCACCCCGCTCCCCCTACCCCCGCGCCACACGCGGAAATAAGTATTGATTCGACGGCGAAATACACCTGCACTTCCCGCACGCCCAATCCTTTTTCTTGCTTGCGACCAGAAGTGCGCAATTTTAATCGAGTAACAATAAACGTTTTGCGCTGCGTGGTGCAAGTCATCAAAGGTGAGTACTTCATCGCTTAAGACATTTCCCTTGCGCCAACAATAAACCGACAGTCCATCGACCACTCCTGCCATGCATTTACGATGCTTTTATTCGTAAAACGAAATTGCACGCGAGCGCGGGCGCGGGCGCGCGCGCCGTAATGCGTTTCGAATGCGATCGCCATGAGAGAAAGAAGATGCGGAGTGCCGACGCGACGCGACGGGGGAAAATGTGTACGTGTCTCCTTTGGGAATGCGACGACGAATTGTCCTAGTATGCCGGTTGTCATCTGCGTGCCGTCAACGACTTGGTGCGCACAAAAAAGGCGCACTTGTTTGTCGGATGGATCCGCACCGCATGTGATGCGGATGCATTATCCTTATCCGAGTAGGGTATATTACATCATAATACTGCTTTCCGCCTTCCCCTTCCCCCCACTTCTTTCTTCGACACGAAATATTACTCAAAATATGGTGCGGATACAAAACTAGAAATCAACCACGCGAACACAAACCTGCCTTCAGATGTAAATACCCGCCGCGTTGTTTTATCGTGCATATTTTTTTTTTGCAGAGGTACAGCGTGGGAGGATTTTTGTCATGTCGGGGTGCGGCCGCCGGAAAAACCGACTGGAAAAATGATGGATTATCAGTGTGCGCGCCGCAGCGAAATGTTTGCCGGTTGGATGTCGTCGACGAATACGTACGGATACAATAAGCGCGGTGGGTAGCGAAATCTGGCACGTAGGCGGAGGCGCCGGGGCACGTTCGCGTCCACGTCGTCGTCCGTCGCCGTCGGTCGGTCCGGCGCGGCGTCGACACGCGTACGTCGCCACATTCGAACGGACAAACACGCTACTTTTTCCGCGCCGCATAGCGCCACGGCCATTATTGCTTAATTCGTATTCCGCGCACAGGTCGCGTCATTGCAACATTGAATTCTGCGCCACCCGAAAAAAACCGTATTGACAAACGGACATTAATTGCATTACGACCCAAAATACTCACGAATTTCATCAATTCAGCAGAAGTGCTAAAATAACACTAGCAATGCGTTTCGGCCGGGGAAGGGAGGGATCATAAGAAATTAAAAAACTTCGCCAAGGATAACGCCTCGTTCCCTCCATCCCCGACGACGGTTGACTTATGCAGCGCGATGAGCTGGGGAGGTGGCGCCGAAGAAATCGCTTTGGGAAACTTTATGAATTTATAATTTTTCCATGCGATTACGTGCAAGAAGCGCCGCGCCGCGGCCCGGAAATCGCATTCCGTTATAAATTGCACGGATCGCGATCTTAATTCGAGATTTATTCGATTTTTATCGCTGCAATTAAAACTTTCCAGTTTTGAGTGATCATCACCGCGTGGCTGGCTGGCTGGCAAAAAGAATGCTGCACTTCAAACGGAAAGTTTCCACCACCGATAATATTAATTAATAACTTCTTGAAGCGAAATGGCGTTTAGTAAATGAATATCATCTTGATTACTAGCATTAGTGTGTTCAAGGTACCGGGATGTAGTTTTCTTCGCGAAACTACGTGATAGTTTCCCGTATCTTGCTAATATTTGACAAACACGCTTTAACGAATTGCTATCGTCTTCGTACAAACAATGTGACAAGAAGACACACACACAGCGCGAGACAAATGTTTTCGCTCCGCGAGGCACACACAGATTGAGAGATATGGGCAAAGACTGTTATGAAATATGCTCGCAGTAGAGGGGTTGACTTTCGAATGGAAACTTTTCACTCATCCGCTGAAGCAAGGCGCCAATTTGTGCTCGAATGAGCTTCTACTACATGTGCTCAACTTAGCTCATTTCGAAAGTTTACGGTGCGTCGTCGTCAAAGATCACAATTTATTTATAAGTTGCAATCAAACAATACGAGCGGTGTTTTGCGTTTTCAAATAAATTGCGAGCGCGCTGTAATATTGGAAATGAAATCCTCAACTGTTTCCACGAAAAACATTTCGAGCGCAACATCGAGGAATGTTTACTTAAACCGTCGTCCTCTCATGATCCACACACAGCGGCGCGGCGGTGGCGGTGGCGCATTCTCGTTGTCTTGTCCTCATCATTCCCGTTCCGCTTCGGAAAATCAAACGCGAGCGCAAACCGCCAAGCGCGCCTCCTCCAAGTTGCGACAATAGCCGTGCGCTGTGCTGTAAACCCTATCGTCGTCGTCCTGCTCATGTGTACACATACTTGACGACCCGTCCGTGGGTGGCATGGTGGATTTCACGCTGCAATCCTTTCGTCCGAGGTGGACACACACACACACATACACACAGGAGCGTACGAGAGAGGTGGACGGACAGGACGTGCACGCAGAGCGAGTAGAAATATCGCTTTGATTTTCGTCCTGTCAACTCGACGACGACGACGAACGTAGCACAGCCGGCAAGGATACATGACGTGTACAAACATGGGCAATTTGCAAACTTTCTCGTTTCGGGCGCCAGCAGCGCAGCGTACCAGCCGAGTAACTAAAGTTGAACCGTTTTGTTATAAAATACATACACGCGAGTTGAGAGAGAGAGAGAGCAAGGCAAAAGTGTAGAATTTACGACAATACCTCGAAATCAATTAATCAATAAACAATTGCAATTGCAATGCAGGAGTTGAGTTGAGTTGAGTTGTTGAAAATTAAAATGTAAAATTGCTAAAGTTATTCATTGCATTCGCAAGGACTTTTACGAGGCGCAGCAATAAATGTGATTGTCAAGCGTGAGGTGAAAATTGCACAAATATTGTTTCGTTTTATGCGCACCGCAAGGCAGCACACTGGAGATGACGGCGCCGGTTTTATAATGTCGTTAAAATCATTGATGGATTCAATTTATTGTCGAACTGTTATTGCCTATATGTTATATATCGAATTTTATACCAGATTGTCAATTTCGATGTGATAAAAGCACAATGCCCGTTAAATTCTTGTCGTCGATGTGTATACATGTTGGATTTTGATTTGTATCCGATAACATTTTATCGTAATGCGTGTCCCATATAAATTTATTACGCATATATACACGCAGATTTAAATATTAATCACGGAAAAATATAAATAAAAAGAGCGCAGGGGACGCAATTAAAATGCAAATCTAAATAAATTACATATAAATGTATTCCTTTTTAGGACTATGAGCCCCCGGCCGTGCGTAATACCCGACAAATCCTCCGCGTTTTCCCGGAAAAGGTGGATTCGAAGGGATTAGCCGCAAATAAATCACGTGGGTGCATATGGTCTGTGTGTCAGCTCGCACAGGTCGTCGTCATATCCGGTCGTCAGCGCACAAGAAATCCACGCGAATACGTAATATGTAATTTAATTTTATTGCCCGCTCGTTTTTGGCTTACCTCCCTTCCCGCACGTGTGATTTGTAATATGCGCGACCGGCAAGTGCCTAATCGAAGGGCGGTTTATAGTCGCTGCACTCGTCTCCACTCAGATACTGAGTCCATCCATAAGTTACTACTTGCCCCACAAATATAACTTTACTAGCATTGCATATAAAAGAAAATTTAAAGAAATCTTTTTTTTGTAAATTAAAATTAAGGGTATGTATCTATAAAATTGTTGAATGTGGGTTTTTCAGCAACGCACCGAGTGATTTGAGGTAATTTTGGGGTTGAATTTATTAAAATCTTGCGCTTCCCAGCACCGGTGCTTCAAGGACATTAACATTTCTTCGCGCACGCGTTTCACCGTGAGACGGAATGGAAGGGTTCGTACGTACGGTCGGTTGGACCCGCCGAAATTAATTAAGTAATTATAAAAGTGGGCGAAATTACCTGCGCAGCCCGCGCGGAAATCGTTACGGTTTACGATTTATGTGCAAACCTACCTTGTTGCGGAGAAGTAAAAAAGTTGCGCTTAACATAAAAGGATACAACTTGATGAAAAATACCACCCGAAAAAGAACCGGAAGACTTTGAAATTCAACCAAATAAATAATCTTATCGGCATTCATCAATCACAACTTTGTCAGGTTCATTACGATAATAATTAAATTACGAAACAATGCCAGCGGACTACAATTCTTTTGAATAAGTTTTATAAGAACATCATTAACGATAAATTTCAATTATTAATTGCACCACTCGCACGCTGACAGGGCCGTCCGCCCCGCTATTGTCCCACCCGCAAACAATACGCGTCGCGTTGAATGTAATTAATTTCGAAACGAGCGTAATTTTTACACGAAAATAAACGGGTGCCCAAAACGAAGCATTTAAAGTCGTCCTCGTTCATCGATAATGCAAACGCGCAACCATTTAGTAGGCGCAAGGCGTATTGTCAAGGGACTCCTGTATTTGTACTTCGACAGCAAGACGTCAAGAGTAATAGAATAGTTGTTACTTTGCCGGATTCTCCCAAGAAAACAAACAGAAACAAAAAGAAAAAGAAAAAACATCAGGTGGACCTTTCACGTCGCGTTACGGCGCGTTCATGTCTTATTCAGCCACTGATAGGCTTTACCCTCTTCCCGGTTAAGGGAGCGCGCGCATGCGTCTTTATTAGATCCCGCATTAATATTTAAGCACACTTTCAACGAAGACCGAAAGCAGATGAAAAATAGTCGAAGGTTTTTACATTTTTCGTGACACATCCAATTCACAAGACGCAAGGTAATTAGCTTGAGTAAATGTGAATTAAAAATTCGTCCATTAATCATTCCGGACAATCTAATTAGGTTAACAAGACCGAAATGCGATTTTAATCATAATCATCATTATATCCTATTCATTACGTAGAGGAGGAGTGAGTACCAAGCCTCAAAAAGCAACACACTCACCGCCACGCACTTCGCAGTCGAGCGCCAGATCGGTGGTTTCCTGCAGCGGCCCGATGACGCCGTCGGTGGGCACCTCGCGCCCCGAGTGGTACATGATCACATTGTGCGGCGGCACTGCAAACATAGAAAAATCGTGGTTAACAAAGATATGCGATGGGGAAATGGGAGCGAATGCCGCGCCGGAGGAGTAATTTTGCATGCCGGCCAGAATGATGGCGGGCGTGGCGTGTTGCAACCGCTTTTCGAAAAACAATTATCCAACTACGTGCGCTCCCCGGCGAGGGCCAAATTGAAACTAACTTGTTTAATTTAATTCGTAATTATTGCGGCGGCGACGGCGACGGCGACGGCGAGCGGTAACAATTTACTCGTCCGACGACGAACGACGAATACCAGCTTGGAAGGTATTTGCCCTGTTTCATAACTCCATCTGGCTCCGCATTCCAACATCAATATCACTATAGAATTTTAGCAAATACTTTTGCCACAATGTGATTACGCTAAATCTAAAGGGAGGGTTGTTTCGGTACGTTTTGAGGGGCGGCAAGAAGATGGGAAGGGCGGCACCCAGTAAGTACGAACACGACGTCTTTATTAAGTAATATTACACGGTCTTAAGCACGCCGCCGGGCGCAAATGTAACAAGAGAGAGAGGAGACGGTGGTGGCACAGTAGGTAAGGTGGGCGGCCACTTCATTTCCTGCGAGGCAAAGTGCTCAGTTCTAGTCCACAATTTCCGGCCGACGCCGACGACTCCGACGACGCTGTCATAGATACGAAGCGGGGCGGCGCGCGCGGCGGTCGTCCCTCCCCGCGTGTCTTAATACAATTATATCTGATTTACCTAGGATGCCTTCCGTGTGTCCAAATTGCACCGCGCTCGCGCAGCGTATGGAGTGCGCGCTCCATGGGTTAATGCAATTAAAGCAAATTAAATAATTTCGTGTGATGGATGTGATTCAATCACGACGATCTTAGCTCAGCTAAGATAAGAAGCACGAAAAAATAAAAAACAACAGCCGTCGGTTCGGCCTAAACGTTTTTGAAAAGTTTAATTAGATTCCCGACAAAGTTTACGCGAGATAAAGTTATAAAAGTAATTCCAAAATGATTCATTCGCGCCCGAAGAAGCGATATTCATATCCAATTATAATTAACGTCGTATTCCACACGGGCGCCAAAGTGAAGAAGTAACGACGCCACCGCCAGCCACACCGCCGACTTCCTCCTCGACGATGATGATGAAAAGTCGCTGCAATAAAACGCAAACGCGCTCTCCACGCGACGTTTCTTATCGTAATTGCCTTGCTCGTTCGCTCGCGCGCTCTTTCTCCTTTTTTCAAAGTGGAAAAACTATCATGCAATTGAAACAATTTCGTTTAATGGCTTCGTCTCGCGGTCGTCGTCACTTTTTTAATAATTCCATTAAAAACGTCGTCGCCGTGCAGAGGATAGAGGAGTCGGCAACGCACCAAATAAATAATATTATTACACACTGGACCCGATGTTTGCGCAAATAGAATGTTAATTTAATTAAGGCGGCGCCGGAGAGGAAAAAAATGCATGCCATTTGATGGAGTGCCGCACTATTGACGAAAATTGCGGCGCGTAGAAAAAAAACTAATTGAGAATTCGTCACGTAAATGATGTTGGAAGTATGCGACGATGAAGGGGGCGCGCTATATTAAAATCGCGCGTTTTGTGGGGGACGCGCAATAAAATGCGTCCTTCTCGTGCCGAGCAGCCTGCAGACGTGTCGGAATTTTCATAACAAAATCATAAACGCCAGAATTTCACGCTCGTGTCGCGTCATGTCGACAATTTGCTATTTAAATTTTTTTTGTGCAGCCACGCCGCAGACTCATAACAATAATTTTAAGAATGACTTCTTTCGTGCTATATTTTAATTTTATGATTGAATTTAAAAATTACGTTTTCATGAAAACAACTGCAAAAAAAAACGCGCCATCGCATTTGTAGCGTTTGCGGCGGGCAGGTACTAGGTTCGAATTGCCCAATTATTTTCCCGCCGGCTTGGACAGGAATGCGGGATTATACGACCATATGTTAAGTTTTTAACCCGGTGCGCGGCGCCGGTGTCCAATAATCCGCTTCACTAGCGCACACTCGCCCGACCGCGCCGCGCTGCGTAATTCCTTTTATTGCCCTTTTCGCGCGCAGGCTTTTCTCTCGTGCGGTTGGTGTTTTTTTTATCCAGCCACAACCATGAAGTTGCAATTCAAACGCGAATAATACAAAGGCAATAATGTCGAGAGAGAAAAAAAAACAACAAATACATGAGAATTATTTCTAAACAAGACATGTTGTACATGACTTTCTTGAGCATGTACCCAACAATTAAAATCACATATAGGTAACTTTGCCGAACGTCAAATATTTTGTTAATCTCGACGTTGTGTGCTCGCGCGCGCGCTCAGTGCAAATTGAAATTTCATTATTAAACTTTGTGTCCCGAAACAATTCGGTGGCAAATGCGTGGGCGTCGTCGTTTGTTTACGGCGACGCCAGCGATTGTTGCACGACGACGGCGACGTCGACGACGTCGACGTCTCGCTGTTCATAATTTACTAATAACGAAAATGAAAATGGAAATGAAAATGAAAATTGCTCTCTACGAGGAGGCGGTGTTTGGCGTTCGGCGCCCATGTCGAAAAGTTAATGCGGAATTTAAGAGATAACATATTCCGGTGCGTCATTGTTCGTGGATGTTCGCATTAATAACATTTGACTACCGAATGCGGCGGCGGCGGCGGCTATTTAGCCCTCCGGCTTGCGCTCGTGTTTGTCGAGCACTTGCCTTGTAATTAAAAATATTTCTGATGTCTAATTTGATTTGGCCGGAATTCACGCGAAATAAATTGCACTCTGCATTATTATTAAGATTACCTTTCATGTAGATTACAGTTAATTTGGTTGTAATTAATTTTTAGCAAAATTATGAAGAATACTCACCAATAACGGTTAGATTGATGGCGAAATTGCGCGTCGGTGACGTTTTGAAGTCGACTCGACACCGATAAATGCCCTCGTCGTCCAGCGTGACACCGTCCAGCGTCAGCGCCGCCGGCTTGGCGACCGTCACGAAGTACGCTCGCGGACCAAACGCCTTCTCGTCGGACCACTGGCGCGCCTTATTGAATGCGCGCCCACGCACGTCGAAGCTGCAACCGCCAAAAGCCAAAACAAGAGGATGTGTTATTGTCCGCCGATTCAATTTGCAACCCAGGTATGTGCATAGCATCCATTTAAATTGCAATATCCATATTGCATTATAAAACGACATATTTGACCTGCTGCCCTGCCCTGATGGCATTGTCCGCATGTCATACGCCCTCGCACCCCGGGACAGGACAAACAAGCCGTAGGCGGCGAGAACACACGCATAATGATTTACACATACCATAACGTTACTACCTAGATGGTGGTCGTGGTGGTGGTGGTCGGCTGGCAACATCAATTACATCCCGGAGCGGATGCGCCGGGCGCCTACCCACCCACCCACGCAGCTACCACCAACCGCGCGATGAAGTATTACGTAACGTGTTTCAGGCGCGTATGCAAGATGTACTCCTGTATTATACACAAACATCTTTCTCGTCGCCGCC
The DNA here is from genome assembly GCA_030264135.1 of Myllaena sp. GC000078. Taxonomy (NCBI): domain Eukaryota; kingdom Metazoa; phylum Arthropoda; class Insecta; order Coleoptera; family Staphylinidae; genus Myllaena; species Myllaena sp. GC000078. The sequence continues at coordinate 14,784 of JARJDR010018879.1, read as the reverse complement.
GCCACCGTCGTTGCTGCCGTTGCCGTTGCCGTTGCCGTGGCTGTTGTGAGTAGTTTCGCGCAAAGCAAAGTGTTGTTTTACGTCGTCGACCTCACGTCCTGTCGTCGCTCATCCGAGGCGACGATATTGCTACACACCCACCACACATACACACACACACACAAACACAACACGAATTTATTGCTCATAATTGCAGCCGGGTTACAAGCGAGATGTTCTATGATGCAATAGCATGAAGCACAGTATGTGTGTAGGTGGGTGGGTGCGTGCCGCACCGCACCGGTTATCCTTGTTATCCTTGCGGGCACTATATTATATGAATGGAAATGGGACACGTGCAGCGACGACGAACGAACTTACCGCGCGTGCATAAACTTCGCCCAGTTACGCAGCAGGTAACCGAAGGATAACAATGTGCCCGGGAGGCAAGTAAATCGACTCACAATCCAACTTGCTCACCGCGATTGATGGAAGCCGTAATTGTTTCGTACCTATAATCAATCATCGGTGGCGGTGGCGGTTTTTATTTCGGATGAAATACTCGTGCACTCACATACCGACCGCAAATATCCAGATTGAAACTTTCTGCTCGACTGGACGATCATTTCGTGATTATACACCACGGCTCTGGTATGCGAGCCATTTGAAACTTGCTTATCTTTAATTATTCTCATCGCGCGGAGTTTATGAAATGGGTGCGCCGAAACAACACGCAATTAAAGGCGAGAGTGGAAATCTTTGATCGAAAATTAACATGTCCTAACTAAATAGATTTGATTAAATCAACATAATAACAAAAGCGCGGTAACAAGCGAAACTTTGGAAGGCACCGACGCCGACGCCGACGTCGACGCATGTTGTACGTGTATGTGCGTTGTGCAAACGAATACGCGAGATTTTGCGCCGCGCTGCGCTGTCTGCCGGTGCGGTATTTATCCTTCGCAACAGCGTTTCGCTGCTCTCAGGCAGTTATTAAATATAAATTTGTTCGTAATTAACAAATTAATTTGAGTTTAATTAGTGCCGAAACAACCGTCAGACGCATTCGCACATTCGCCTCCCGCCTCAGATTTGTGCTGCGCGCGCGCGCAGTTTTTTCTTTTCGCTCACCATTCAATTTCGTCGAAAAAAATTGTTTTAAATACGCAATTTACGTAATTAATTTTTGTTGTAAAACTTGGACGCGAGTTTTTAAGCTAAAAATATACAATTCATTTAAATTAAAATATGAGGATAAAAACGAGCACATAATTCAGATGGTATGCTTACATACTCGTACGTACATGCAGTAAGATCAAGAGCTTAGGGAAGCTAGCCAAACGCTAATTATGCATGGCGCGCGCGCACACATGGCGAATATGAATAACAATCGCAAGTATTAAGCGCGTGGGGCGCCTGAATGTGGCTTAGCGCGAAACGCTTAGATTGTGCGCGCCCGCCCCGGCGCTAATTAAAATAATATGTATAATACGCTCGACGCCGGACGCTACAATAGCCGGTCGGATTCGCCGCCCCCGCCCGGAACAATGGACGTGGTACACACCTGTTCCGCTGCCTTAAACAATGCGCCGCCGAGTTTTAGGCAGGATTTCATGTACAATAAATACATTACTCTAATATTACAATTACACCAAGCTACTTTGTATCTACACTAAAATAATTAATAAAAATGAGAATCAAGGGTTAACGATGGAGAAGTGGTGAAGTTAAATTACCATGTTGATGATTAATATGTACAGAGCATATTCGAATTGTATTTACATTGATTTTGTAGCCATTTGCATAAATAATAATTCATTACATTCGCCACATGAAAATGACGCCGCCCACCTTTCGATAAATTCATTAAACACACGCTGGCAAATTAATAATCACCTTCCTCCGCATCTCCCCTCCTCACTTGCCCAACATTCATCTATTTAACCGAAATTATTAATTAATTTCAGTTAATCCAAATTGGATAATAGACTCAAGCAAAACCCGACTGATTTGTGTAATTATAATTAGGTACTGACCAACGTAAATTTCATAGTAAAACATAGCGCCACCACAAAACATTCGGTGTAATTAGATTTAATTAAAATAAATTCAATTTTTCAATAATAATTGGAAAAAAGAACTACTGGAATAGCGTTCAGGATTCGTCACAAAGCGAGCGTAATACTCGTATTTCCTGCACGTTTTCCGGCGGCGGCGCTGTTTCACACAAAGCAAGCACAAAGTGCACTTTCCGCGTAACACATGTTGTGTGCGATTCGACGTGAGCTGTTGCTATGTGTGCAGAAAGAAGAACATAAGAAGGACGAACGCTGCCGCACCGTGGCGAAATCATAAAAGAGCGGCGAAGGCGGAATGTGTTGACTTTGACAAAGAATGTGATATTTTATTTTCTCACGCGCCGCATGGACCATGGACCCGTACGCCATTGACCAAAAGCCGCTCCTTTTCGCGCCGACCCCGTATTGGAAAATATTGGCGTTTCCAATTTTTCCTCCCGCAGCAACCATCATAAATTTCAACGTACTATCGGTTCCGTTGCTAAAATCATCATCTTCAAGGAAAAGCGCAAATGCACTCGCAGTTTTCGATTAATTCAAGATAATAATGATGATGGTGGTGGTGATGGTGAAATCTCAACAAGATCATCCAAACCGGCGTGCACTGCGCGTAATTGCAATTTACATCTCCTCCAAAACGTATGCGAATAGTGCTTGTTTGCGGGCGAGAGGACGCTTGCAATGAATGCGCAGTTTGTTGGTCAACGCCACGAAGAGCCATCTTGTCCTTAACGTCTATCCAGCCATCCATCCAGTCAGTAGTGCATGATGCCACCGCGCACAAGTGGACATCATCGTAATGGAGGTGGAAAAGCACTCGTGCGTTATGGCTGACACACTCGACACGCGCGCCCACCCTTACTCGCAGCGATGCGAATAATTTGTCGAATCGAAAATCGATGATAACGATCGGCCAACACCACCACCACCCTCTTATTCTCCCTCCCTGGGGTGTGGCGAAAAGAGGATGATTTGCGAGGCGTGTGTGCGCATGTGCGTTTTCCGTATATTTAAATAAATTTATATGTAAATTATGAGCTGCTGGTGTTGGTGGCAACACTACGAGTGTGGTTTTTCCACAAGGATGTCCTGGCAAATTTCCAAATGAGAAATAAAGCAACCCTGCAATTTCTGACGCAGTTTTTAAATGATAAACGACGAATTCGAACATTGCTTAGAATAACAACTGTTTTACGCCTATTATTTATTGTTAATGAATAATTTTTGAGGTTTTTTGCGGACAGCCGGTATACTGATGCAACCAAATGCAATATGCATGATTCCCTGATAGTGAATGCCACAAGGCTTTCGAGGAGGGCGAACGCGAGCTTTTCGGGAGCGCATGGGTTTTGGTTGTTAGTGTCTCGGGGATTTCGCCGTCTAACACTATTCGGCGGATTTAAAATCCAATACTTTATCTCCTCTCGGCAGCACTAGAAAACTTCCACATCCCAGAAAATAAATACGATACAAGAAATGTTTATAAAATTATTCGCATAATATTAATTAAAGCTTTATTGAAGCACTATTGAACTGTTGAACTGATTGACATTAACATCGAATCAAATCAGTGTCGCTAAATAAATCCTTCGCAATTTAAAAATCACATATTTTTCGTACATGCAGGAAATAAACGCTTGCGATTTAATTAAGTCTAGATAATTGCCCGGATTGCAACGTGCGCGCAACACGGCAAAATGTTTAATTAAACTCGAAACAGCATGAAAGCGCGCGGCGAGAAAGAGAGACCTGAAAATAAACGCATTTACTTATCGGCCCCTGATGTTAATGAAACTACATAAAGCCCGCCGCCGCTGCCGGTGTACAAGCCGCGTGCGTCCTCATAACATTCGAAACAAAATTAATTGCGAAATATGAACGATGATTAAGCGTGTGCTGCATGTCGATAATTGCATTCCAAACAAACGCACATACCTCTTTTTATCTAACAAATTACAGCTCGGGAAAAATTGGCGCGCCCTCCCCGTTAATTAGCCATTACTCATCGGCGAAACAATATAAATTGGTACCTCCGGGGAGGGGGAGGGGGCGTTTGGCGAAGAAAGGAATTTACTTTAACTAAGAAGCGGACCCGCCCGACGCCGGTGCCGCCTTCTTATTCGCTATAGTTTCACTTTCAAAGCCTTTTCCAAAACCGCCCGACAACCGCATACCTATCCGCACCACGCTCGCGCGTGAACGAAGGAGTCGAGAGTCGAAACCGGCTTTCCGGTGTAATGAACCAATCTGAGTTTCGGGGCGCACAGAAGTTTGCTCCGGTTCCGTGTTCTTTCTCTCCTTCCGCTTTCGCGCAGCAAAAGGAGAAGTCGAGTCGGCGGGGGTCTTACAAAACCCGACCCACCGTTGAAATGTATGTACGTGAGGGATGGCCGCGCTTCGATGAGCAAACCGAAAAGTGAAGAAATTTCGCCGTTCGCTCGAAATGAAACCTAAATAGACTTGTTCGTACCCGGTTGGAATGCAAATCGAATAGTTTCATTGGCGTGGCGAAAAGGGTTAGAAGGGGAGCGCAAAAATGATAATAACCGAATGCTAATTCAACGAATGCAAATCGCGTTTTGAATAATTTATCTGCGAACGCGCAACAAACAACAACAAGCGCATGCTAATTACCGGAGCGCGCGCGGCGCAATAATGTTACAGGCCGGCCAAAACACGCCCGAGCGATTATACGATTCGGTTGCGCAGTGAATGCTGTGCGAGTGTAATGAAATAAGAGTATTACGCGATGCAACAAATCGGAAATGCGCGCGCCCGCCACGCGCGCCATTTCATCGACAACAACGTAATTACCGGATTAGCGCGAAAACACATGTGTGGACGCGATGACAGTTTGACTCTTTCAAATTGTTTCGTTTACGTCGGCCGCGCGCATGATGAAACTTTGGATCGTCTTCTTCTCTGCGCCGCGCCGCCTCCGCAACGAAAAGTTGAATCGATTCGCTTCCGTTCGTTGATTCGACGAAAGTTGAAAATTCCGCGAAAACTTTCGGCAACGAGTTAATCACGGGAGGGGCGCGCCAATAGTTTGTTTTCGACGCTGTCGATTTGATGAAACGGTGATAATTGGCTGGGAAATTGATGGAATACCCCGGGCCGCACGGCGCGACAAGCAAAGTGCATTCGGTGCGCGTCAAATAAAAGCGATACGCCTCGAAATAGATCAGAGAGAAAATCGACGGTCGACGATGACGACCAATGGATGATGATGATGATGACGAGAGCATGAGGAGCTGGGCGAAACCGGAGGGGAAAGATAACGGCTTATCTCGGTTATACGAGCGGCGCGGCGAGAAGCGAACATAACGACACCAGTTCGCCTTCAGCGCGACGGGGGGCACTTCTCCGAAACGACAACTATTCGCAGATGTTTAGCGTGTGATGGCTGACGAGGTGTACGTTTCCGGCTGGAGAACCACTCCAATGTTCCACCCATCACGAGATACGTGGTGATAGTCGATAGGGACAGTTTCCCGCACCCCTTCTCACGAGGACGAGTGACAAAGTAACCGGACTATCAAAACCGCCAAACTCCGTCTTTCATCTACAAACCAGGTTGGTAAATCATCAAAAATTGAAGCCATTATCAGTTATTTAATGCAGGACTTGGCTGCGAACGTCATTGTTATCCCATTTCTTTTACGAAACTTGTGCGACCAATTAGTTCTGCCCACGGGTAACGACGCCAACACCGACGTCGACGTCGTCGCAAAGAATGGCAGCCGTGCATCGTTAGCGTCCGGTCGGTCGTGTTTTTTTCTTTCTTCTTGCTTCCGCAAAAAGTGGACAGAAACGGCAGGCAGGTAGGCTCTAAGTAGTTCATTTGCGGGCGAATGCCGTGCGTGCGTGCGTGCGTGCGGGAGGGCGTTTAATTAAATAAAACACGCTGCTTTTCTTAATCGAAGCGGAAATGTAGGCCGGGTAGAAAGGTGTGCAAAAATAGAATTTGTTTCCCGCCCAACGGTGACAACTGCAAATTGACCGGCCAAAGGATTGCGCTGCTAGCCGAATGAGAATGTCGTAATTTAAATCTATGGTTATTGACGTTGGCAGCGGAGCCGCGCGGTGGAAAAACTGCCCGCAAGCGCATTAAAACGCGAGTGAATTGGTGCGGACGTCCGGAAGAATGGATAGTGTCAAATCATTCATTCACTTTGTTTCCTCGCGCACAGAGTCCTTCTCGCCTTTAATACTTAAACAGTGCCAACACTGACGGCGTTGTGCGTTGTTCGCGATACCGTTGACGAACTTGAAGTGGCGCAAAAAACACGTTATTGTTGCGCTCGTCCACTGCTAATGTTGCAGGATAAAAATTTCAACGAGCTGTTGTGTTGAAACTAATTTTATAACAACATTTACTGTAAAATAATATGTTGTAAACTGTGGCGTTGCAGTTTTTGGCAATGAGCCCGATCCGATCAATTGATAAATAAAATCAGTGCACCTGCGTGTAGAAAACGTCTAAGCCTTGAGCAGTTGCGGTTTGTAACTGGTATTTATGATGCCATTTTGGTTGTTTTTACAAACAGATAAAATCTCACCCACTCGAATGTGGAAATATATACCGATGCGAACGAACGGGACGGTTGCTCATAAAAATCGGTCCGACTTGTAGATTTATTCGCTTATATATCGACGGGGAAACGCTCGTCGCGTGCGCATTTTTATAGTGTTTGTTCGGATTTTATTCCGGAGCGTTTATACTGGCCGTCTGTGGCGAGGGTGGCGGGGAAATGACGTAGAAACCGGTTAAGGCGCCTTTTGCCGGCGCTGGGGGAGGGGCAAGAAGGAGGATCGTCGGTCGGTCTAAGCAGCTTATAAGGTGAAGCTCCTCGACGAAAGCGCAGGCAAGTGTCGTCCTCTCTAGCAGGAGTATTTTTATAAAGTCCGCGCGCGCTGACATTTTCATAATATTTTAGACGATGCCGACGTATAAATAATGCGCGCGTGTCTGCGCGAGAGATACGCGTTGTCGCACGTCTTCGCCGCCAAGGCAGTGTTAGTATATTAGTTATGACGACGCGCACGTGTGCATATTTCCATCCCCTAATGGATATACGCGCATGTGGGCGGTATACGAGATACGATGCATCATGTATGCGCTTTCTTATAAAACCGCCCCTACGGCAAGAAATCCGGAATAAATTTGGCATCACACTTTAATATATTTTTATTTGGGAGCCCTTGAAATTTGCGACTTTATTTAAATCTTGCCATAATTTTGCAAAGTATCGAAAGGGCGGGTGAGGAAAAATCTCAGGTTCATATCACTGCGGACTTGATGTAAATCCCGGCGAAGTGAAAACGTCCGGCTGGGGAAATTAAGTGAAAAACTTTTCGGCCGGACGTTTTTATTATTTTCGTTTTTTTTTTCTCTCTCACTATTTTGCTACTCATGTGGCTCGTTTCGCAAAACTTTTGCCGACTTTTATTCGTTCGTGTTTTTAACTTTGCACGTTACACATGGAGAAACTAGCAACATTTAAAATTGTGCTTTGAAATAAAATTAATTTTACCTGCGACAGATGACCTTTGTGCAAAAATGGGCACGATCGAAAGTCATTTGTCGCGGACAAAACGAGGCACATAGGGAAACGTTGATAAATTATGCACATCATGATAACCGAAAACGAAGGCGGTTATATTTTATTTGCCAGTCGGGTGGCGAAACTAGTTATTATCGCAAATAAAAGTCGCGGGCATGAAATGGCTCGCGAAAACCGGCACGGCGTCCGCCTTCGAATCGCAGGCGCATACAAATCGGTCCGTCGCCATCAACAAAACGCCCGACAGAAGACCGACAAGAAACGGGGCGCCCGAGGTTATTATGCAAGACGCACGCGTGTATAAGTGCGACGGATTTATTCATGTATGCATACACATGAATATAGATTATCCGCGGAACCGACTGGATGATAATTAATCTTTTTGATTAATCGACCACCCTCCCAGCACGAACACAGCGAGAGCGAGACGATTAGCGGGGAGGGAATCGGTGATTACTTTCGCCACAAGGTAAATATTTAATTTGCGGATTTGACAGGACGAGTTTAAAATGATCATACTTAGTATTGCATTGTCGATATCGCGTTTTTTGCGCCGGAAACCCATCGGCGCGGAATGAATGTTTAATTAAAAACATCCTCCTCTTCCTTCTTCCTCTTCTCGCTCTTCTTTGCATTCTTATCCGCCCTTTCATGACTCTCGACCGCTTACTAATACCAGAGAGAGGATTATTTGTTTTCGCTGAAAGACACACCCTGCCTTCCTTACCACCCGCGATGAAATGGGGATTAGAGTCAATAAAGATTATTAAAATTTCGCTGATCTAAGCGTTGTATTATCTTTATTAAATTGGTTAGAAGAAAGGAGCAGAAGCGCGAGTGAGGGCACGGGCGTGTTTTATTACTACATGCCTTGCGATTGGGGGCTGTCTGGAACAAAAGGCACACGTCGCGAGGCGCGGCGCGGAAATACGATGAACAAATAGAGAGTAAAACGTAACAATCGACGAATTTACTCCCGATGGTCCCCGGATCCACCCGGCGGTGCCGTTGGGGAAGGGGGGGAATGAGGGGAGGATTCATCGAGGCAAACACCACGTAGTACACATACGCGCGCACGCGGCGAAAAGAAAAACATTTGATTATCCTCTCTCGCTCGCCGCGCCGGCCGCTCCGATGATGAGGTCCATTCTGCGGGCATATTTTTTGCCCCCGAACGAAAATTGTATAGATGTGGAAAATGGAATACAAAGGAAAATATTCCCGCCGGCGGCGGCGTGCCCCGAATTCAATTTGTTCACACTTGATGATTGCTTGTTGAATTTTGCAGAAAAAATAAAATAAATTCGGATATATCATAATATCATTACGTGGCACTATGTGATTAATTCAATAGGGGGACAGAGAAAGGACTTTGGCACTTCACACACCCCCCGCCACGCATCATTTAGTTTCTTTTCGATGCCCTCTCTATCTAGAAGGCCAAAAACCACACGCGTTAGACATCTCCGCAGGCCCATCGAAGCGTTCGTTATTATGTGGTCCTTAACGGCCTCAGCGGCGGGATGAGGACGAGGACGAGGAAGGTACACGATAAATAAACGTCACATCAACGAGGGGATCATTAAGCAAACCTTCCGCATTCGGGCGCCACACGTGTGTGCACGTGAAAGGTACACAAATAAAGCGCGCGCCCGCGCCCCGATGTTGGTAACTTTCGCACAACGGAAGTTTTCCACCGGCGGCAAAGTGAGTGAGTGACAAGCGCAAACCCCAAAGTTAATATGAGACCTCGCTCCTCCGACTTCTCTTCCTCTTCCTCCTCCTGCTCCTCCTCCCCAACCGAAACGCAGCCTTGGGAGTAGTGAAGGGATGATGATGATGATCATCATCAGGGCGACAGTGGAAAACAATTTGTTCTTTGCTGGTTTTTGTGCTCGTATTCAACCTACTAGTTGCGGATGAATTGAAAATGCGTGATGCGTGAGTTTATCCAGCCACACGCTTTGAAACTTTGAACTGGAAACTAACAATGTCTCACAGGAGCGTAATCCTTCTGCGCCATTAATATATCACAACTTAATTTTCCTCCAGTGCCGCGGCGGGGTAAAGTTTACGTCTTCCGTGTTTGTCGCGCGCTGACCGCAGCGCATAAACACATTAATTAATAACCGAAATCGCCGAGCGGCAGCCAAACCAATTTGACACAAACTGGTTCTTCCGCTGCTGTAGCATAACGCAAATAGATGTTGAATTCCAGTACAAGTTGAATGAAAGAAAAGTAAGAAAAAGAAACAAACATTTGAAACGTTCAAAATAGGGTAAGTATGTAAATCCTTGCTATCTCGAATGGGGGAAAGTTTGGGCACACGCACAATACGCACAAATGGCGTTTGAAATTGTGCTTGCTGAGTGAAAAATCAGCGAGGCACACGCCCCGCCCGTGTGCAGATTAAGGGCGACGAAATATTTGAGTTTTACTACATCCCCAATAACATCGTTTCCACGCCATCGATTTGTTTGTTTAGAAAGGAATTTAATTCTAATCGATTTCAATTTCAACGTAGACGTGCGAAAAAAAGGTTTTTTTTTGGCGCGTCGTGCAATAATAATAATTACAAAGTACTTGAGACACAAGAAAGCATTTGTCGCTCTTTTATTTATATAATAAAGCTGCCGCCCGCGCCGGCGTCGCGTCGGTGCCGACAACGCGTCGAGTGGGGACATGTTTAGAGGTTTGGCGAAATGAGTTTTCACGGCTGCCGAGTGCGTGGCGTCCCGGCGAAATTGAATATTTATAAAGACGCCCGCCGCCGTTGTCGCCGCCTTTGCCTCTCTCCTCCTACCTGAGGTTTTTCTTTTTTTTTGGCTTCGCTTGTTTTTCTAGCCTGACAAAACACCGAGTGGATACTTGAGATTTGAGAATGAAATTAATTAATTCTTCATGCAAAGAAAGAGGGGCATACAAAAATCATGAAGCGCTAGATCATCAAATAAACATCAAATAATAATAGTTACAGAACTTTCGAAAACGAAGAACCCACCTCCACCTGTGCACGCTGAAAAGTTTTAATTAATTTTTCGTAATTTATATCCGGCGTCGAGTTTGCATTTGCGGAAGCCCGAGTACGACGATTATTTTCAACTTAGTTCGGCCGCGAAACATCCAACTACAATCTGAATAGCAAACAAGGTAGAGTTTATGTCGTCAAACACTACATAACTTAAATTTCTTCAAATTTGCTGGACCGCACATGCGTCAGAAGCAAATAAAGACATAAAAATGGTATAAACATAAAGCACCAATCGTTTTCCGCATACGAAGTTGATAATCAAAGGCGCGCATAGGTACGCTGCTTGGGGGCCGGAAATTTATGCAGCGTCATAAAAATAAACCGAATTGAATCGTTCCAGTTCCTGGTGGTCGGCGTGTGTGTGTTGGAAGAAACTTAATTGACGACAAAACATAAATGCCACGCGCAGGTAAAGGCACTCGATATCAATAAAACTGCGCATTGTATGTACTCTCGCGCTGCTCCACTTTTGCGCAATTCCTGCGAAACGACATTCGCGCACACCGTCCATAGTATACTACTGCCGGTCCGCAAGCAATGGGATAATAGCGGCAAAGAAATTTGATGGCCACTTCGCCTAATCGACACCCACTCAGCAGAGTGAATTCAATTTATTGACAATCGATGAAAAATTTCGCCCGTGACTCGTGCAAGGTAAGTAATTGCAACACTTCCGTACTAATTCGAATAGTTTGAGGAAACGCAAATCCTTGTTATCCTTGTACCATGCGTAAATTGAATCATTACTGTCATTTTGATGCACAGGCAGGTGTTGTATTACAATATCCGCTGTTTTGCTAGTCCGCTGAGCATTGATCGATGGATCGATTGTGAAAAAGCCATTAGACCCACCCTAGTAGCGACTTGGGGGGGTCGAAAGACAGAGCGATATTTGTACACATTTGTATAACAAATGAGCCTTGAAGACATTTCGCTCTCTTATGGTACATTAACTCCGGACAATTATCGTACACCAATGCGAGCGGAGCCCCGACGGCCGCAGGTGAGGCGCGTCCACAATTCGCCTGAAAGCAACATAACTCTCGACGGAAATTGGTCGACCCCCGAAGCCAAACTGTGCGCGCGCTGCCCTGAAATTTCGCACTAATTTCACCGTCGCTCCCCAGCCTCGGCCGCGATAACATAATATTACGTCATTCCCGGCGTGTGCAAATTGCAGATGAAAAGATACAGACAGACGGCGCGGTGCGGCGGCTGCCTTCCTTAATTTGTGACCTTCGGGCGGGCGTGCGCGCTGGGGTTTGTCGAGCGGTAATTCTGAATAAATTTTGCGTGGCTCATCAAGAGTGTAAGCATGACGCTGTATTTTTTTTGCAGCAACAAAATGGAAGAGGACGACCGTCTTTGATTCATTAAAGTCGTCTTCGTCCTCGTCGGCAGCGGACGGCGAAGAAGTTATATAATTCCACAACGGTGCTTTGTATAAATACCATGCATAACGCTCAAGATCGTATGCTTCCCAGGAGTATTGTTAGCATTTCTTTTTTTTTATCCGCGGCCTACTTTCGCTACCTTATCGTTGTTGCCGTCGTCGTCGTCGTCTCCATTTCACAAATGAGAGTAAATCAGCAATTAATGCTTCGGGTCAAAGGAATCATCCTCAACGTCATTTATTTCAGCATCGTAAATCATCACCTCCGGCACACTCAATAAATATACTTATTGAAAAATTCCCCATCGTCGCAATGCGAGCCGGCAAATTCCGGAGTAAATTCTCTTTGCGTGGGAGGGCACGTTCGTAAATGTAATTAAGGTTCAAAAGTTGAAAGAACGGGCGCGTTGATGCATGCATGCGATTGGACGCATATATGCATTCGAGCTCAAGTGCATTTCGTGACAATACGCGAGATCGACTCCCTCTTCCCTCCGATGCGACGCCGACGGTTGAAATCGCATCGGAAACATCATCGGGATTGCGTGCGAATGCGGTTTGCCGACAGCGCGCGAAGAGGCACGTTCCATGCTCGATGATAACGGCGGTGATGCATGCATAATAATGTCCCTTTCTTCCCAACGCCCCCATCCCTCAGCCACTCAACTCGATTGCGTTTAATCCGCGCCACTCATCTATGCACGCGACACTGTGCGTTTTTAATAATAACATGGAACGTGGAAAAACAATGCTAACGTGAGTTAATTACGAGCCACACTGATTAATCAACGCGTTATTTAACATTTCTGTCGCTATAAAATGCTTATCAAGATGCGCCACAATGTCCAATAGACACACATGGATTCAAATCGCAATGATTGATCGGGGCCTGTCGCATTGTTTGCTGAAGGGACGAAAGGACATACCTGTAGATCGGCTTGCTGTCCTTGTCGCGATACCACAGCACCATATAGACGCGGTCCTCGCGCACGTCCGGCTCGATGTCGCACGGCAGCGTCGCACTGCGGCCGAGCACTGCGTCGACGGAGGATAATCCGACTGCAAAACAAACCATGTGATATAAACAAATCGCTGGTGGAAAATCAAGGATACGAATTTCTTTAAATGTTAGGGGTTGATGCTCCTCGCATTGTTCTCGTTTATATATTGTCACATGATTCAGGATTGTACACGGTGTGGATGTACACAATGCTCAATTGAATGTCATCGGCCTTTCTGCGCACCGCCCACACCACACGCACAAGTCCTTTTCGAAATGCCGACAGGCGAATTGGAGATGCTGGCGAAGAGAGCATGTGGGTGTTTGTGTGTGTGTATGCGTGAATGCGCCAGCAACCGCGTCGAGATTGGAAGCAATCCGAGCATTCAACGCGCGCGCACAAAGAAGACAACGCTCCGCGCAATTACCGCGAAGAGGTTCGCTCCTCTCTGACCGACAATGGCAGTGCGGCGAGCGCATACGTCGGGCGTCGGCGGCGGCGACATCCTTCAACCGCCATTCAACTGCGACGACGACGACGGTCGATTATAATTATTCAACTAGATTAAAATCATTTCGGCGGCAATTCTTCAAATTACGATCATCGAGATAATGATGCCATGTGGATGTGGAGGAGAAGTGCCGCCGCCAGCGCGACACCGAGACCCTTTTCGGTATTTACCCAAAATGATTGTGTTGTTTCAGGACGATTACGTATGGTATGCAGTTTGCCTGATGAGAAATTGTTTGTAATGTTGATATTGACAGAGGCAGACGCACACCGGTGCGGTGGTTGCGTGAGGATAATCACAAAGTTTCAAATCTACGCCCGGAAATTGTTTGTTTGTTTGTTATCGAAACACCCGAAATCATTTTCTTTTGAAATAAATAACATATTTTTCCCAACGATTGCGCCGAACAAAATTAGATTAAGTATGCAAAGCAACCGAGTGCGTTTTAAGCGCTGCGGAGAACTTGGATCCGTTCCCATCGCCTTCCGGTTCTGAAGTTTTAATTGCCAGATTGGAATCGGTTGTCATTTAAATTTTGCCCGCTCGCCTCTCAGGGGCATTACATTAGCGCAGAAAAAAGTAAATTACACCCCGGCCGCACCGCCGAGAAATGAAATTTTATAATTAGGAGGGATTTGCCCGGCAACTGACATCGTGCGATAAAATCAAATTTTCCATTTTCATCAATCCAAGGACAAACAGTAACCCCTTTCGCGCGTGTCTAATACAATTTTCGGCGGGCTTTTTAAATAAACTCGGGCACTAACAACGTTACGGAACATCACTTTAGGTGCGCGCCCGCCTCTCGCAGCGAAACTTTTGCGAACGAACGGTGTCGACGAAAAGCGTGCGCAATTTCAGCGATGCGTTAATTAAATTTGTATAAAACGATGCGCAACTTTGGCACAAGCAATATAAATATCGACAATGAAAACGAGCGTCTTGGTAAATTTAAAATTGCCAAGTTGAAACATTGTTGGAGGGCGGAAAATTCCGCATGATGATTAGTCGTGGGATGCATTCGTTGGTGGTGTAACCCCATGAGACGTCGATTCGACGGGCGGAATGTGTATGTGCGCGCAACCACTGGACCTGAGAGATTGCAAGACGTGCGGTCATAACACCCAACAACTTACATTCCGCTCGGACGACCGCAGTAAGTCCCGACTTGTAAGCAGCACCAACCGACCGCAGCCGCAGCGACACCGACACCGGCGGCGGCG
>JARJDR010018856.1:0-10856 GCA_030264135.1 Myllaena sp. GC000078 | reverse complement strand
TTTCAGTTTCAGAAAATGAACCTTGAGCTAGAACTTCCAACAACGATGAATATTATTAAGTTTTTTGTATTTTCGTTAAATTGTTGTATGGAATAAAATAACAATAAGAGATTTTCTTAGGGGAAGTGTGCTAAAGTAAGAGGGGTGGTATGCAACCGGAAGCGACGAAAGTAAGGTTATGTCATTATGGCGGAACGTCAGCCTCGTGTCGACCGGCCAGCGAGTAAGTCACATCGGTTCGTGGTGAATTCCATGAATTCTAATTATTCGGTGCAAATCAACGCAAAATCGTCGTACCTCACGCAAATCGAAACTGATTCATCGCGCTCACACTCGGTGTGCATGACTTTCGCGCAGTGATTGTCGTGGCGATGAGGGATAATGACGGTGGTGAATATTCAGTGTGGTGAACATGTGGATGAGCAGAATCCCGCAACTACCAACAAGGTAAATTATGCACTACATTTTGCGCCGATTCCTAATGCGCAATCCATGCAAATGCAATCAAACAAGAGAGTATATAAGTTAGGTATATTTATTTATAAAAGTGTCTCGTTCGTCTCATCAAAATAAGCATGTGTAATCAGTGCACATAACCCACATAGCACAACCCTTACAATATATATCAGCATCATTAAAATTTCTTGTCATTTATCAAAATTTGTTCCAAAAATTTGTCGAGTTAAATGCACACACGGCAGTCTTCTTCGATTACGCTATCCGCCTCTTCTCGTCTCTCCACATAGTCCGTTTCTCATTAATATAAATTATTTATTTATACATCGACCGAAAGCAAAAGGTTAATAAGACTTCTACCGCTACGTTAAATAAGTAGTAACATTATTAGCGAATCTCAGGCTCACGTAAATAGCGTTAGAAAACTTTTTGGTGTTACGTTGCGTTCGTTAGTCATCGATCAGTACCATGTGCCCCTGTACGGTGGCCGATTGATGGTATCGGCGGCGTGATGCAAAGTCCTCGTTGTCCTCGTTCAATTGCGCCGACGTGACGTCGATGTTACGATGTATCGGCGTCACCACAATATGCTCGTACTCGTGCACACGCTTCCCGCAACATCGCAGCAGCACGGTTTTGAACCACCGAAAGAAGCGGAACTCCGCGGCCAAGCCAGGCTTCACCGCTGGATTCGCGGTGCCGATATACAGCCACACGAGGAACACGGCGACGAAACACGTCAGCGCGTACGCCCAGTTGACAAGGAACATGATGAAAATCTTCAAGATCGCACCGAATAGAGAGAACCACCGGTTACACAACGATGAGTACCAGTTCTTCGGCTTCGAATGGATATGCGTCTTGGGTACAATCGGCGTGATGTCTGTCTTGTCGTCAGGCGTGCTGGGTGTGCCGCCACCAGAGCTGGAATCGGTGCGCAGCGTCTTGTGCTGCACGCGCTCCGGAAAGAGGTTGTCCAGATCGTTGCCGTCCAGCGGCGTGCTCCCGTTCAACGCAGACGACTTGCGTCGCACGAAGCGCTCTTCGCGCTGATGCTGCAGGTCGAAGGTTTGCGCCAGCGTGAAGTACGCGTAATCGATGCACGCGTACGTCAGCAGGTACGGCATCGTGACGACCGGCGCCAGCGTGTTGATGTTGCCGATGAGGATGAATGTGAGCGTGACGGTGGCGACCACGGCGAGCGCGTACAAAGGCACTTTATTCGGGCCGCGTCCCATGCCCAGCATGCCAATGCCGGGGATGACGTTCTCGAGTGCGATCGACTGCAGGACGCGCGGCGTGCCGTACATCGCGCCCAGGCAGCTGGACATCGACGATACGTACAGCCCGGCGAGCAATAAGACACTGACGGCGGAGACCTTGGCGGCGATCTGGAAGTCGGTGAGGAGCGCTTCGCGTGTGCACGTCGCGCCCAGGAAGAGCACGAACACCAGGTAGAGGAACGTGCCCGTCGAGATCGCCGACAGTGTGCCGTTGGGGATGTTGGTCGATGGTGAGCGCAGATCGCCGCTCATATTGATGCCGGCGAGGATGCCCGTGATGGTCGGGAAGAATACGCCGAAGACGGTGAACCAGCTGTAATTGTCGCTGTACGCCGACCATAGATTGCGATTGAAGTTGCCCGTGAGCCAGCCCTCGAAGCCGTGCTCGGTGTCGCTGTGCGTGAAACTGCCGACCATGAAGTCCAGCCCGGAGAGCAGCAGGATGATGAGCAACACGAACTGCAGCTTGATCACCCACTTCACGCCTGCCATGTTGATGACGCTGAGGAGCATCACTGCGGCGCCGGCAATTGCGCTCACCGTCCACGGGGAGTCACCGGCACCGAGCAGCACGGCGAGGGATTCGCCGAAACCGAGCACGTTCAACGCACAACCGACAGCCTTAAACATCATAGGATTACATTGAAGTATTGGGAGACATCGCTGGTGTGATACTGACCTGCCCAAAACAGTACAATAGGCCTAAAGAACCACCAAAACGCGAGCCGAGCACGTGCGCCACCAAGAAGTACACACCGCCACTCTCAATACGACATCGTTCGCAGATTCCCACCGCGGACAGCACCGAAATCAACGCAACAAAAACTGGAACAATTGCACGTATTACAATGAGCCAACGAACTGCTTTAATTCACCTATTCACCTGTAAATAGAACTATTAACACAGCACTTATGATGCCTGCTTGTGCGACGATCCAGCCGGAACGCAGAAAAACAATTACGCCGAAGATGTTAATCAGGCACGAGGTGAACACGCCATCCCACGTGCCGAAGAGGACGGGTTGTGATATGAAAAAGTTGGATTTCCACCAGGGAACATCACCCTGCCAACCAAAAAATAGAATGAAAATCCAAAACAAGCCACCAGCAAGCGGTTTCTTACCTGTTCTTCTGCGAATAACTCATTGGCCCCAGATGCATGATGCCCACCAGCAGCATACTCATATTCATTACCCAGGTCCACAAAACCCCCAACATTGCCCCTCGAACGGGCTGCATTATCGCCCAAGCCGTATCTCGACCAGTCCACATTGTGATTGCGATTGTTTTCCATCGCTCAACTGCGGACACATTACTGATAAACAATTTGAAATAATCGAGAGAATTAAGAAAGCACTCACCGTGGTTTTCTTCAGAGCAATATGTTACAGCAGGCCATTGTTTCCAGCGTCTAACGGCCACCGCCGCGTCCGATATGTTGGCTTATCTCGTTCAATTAGCGTATCAATCATTATCTTGAATACTTCCGATTCATATCGCGTATTGGTGTCGCACGCAGGTGTATAGAAATTGAGGTGCAAAACGTAGAAAACGTATGACGAATGTGGGAGTGGGAGCGAAGGATGTGTGACATCATCGTCGATGAGGCACCGGCAGGTGCAGCCCCCTAGTCGGCAATAAAGCCAACTAAATTACCCAATTTAAACTTACGTTATAATAAACCACGTTTTTGTTTTCAATATGTTTATTTTGCAATGTTAATTGGTTTATTGGTTAGTACACAATAATCTCGTCTGCAAGGGAGCGTTGGTCGCTCCACACAACTTGGTAACAAATAGCCAGAGGTATTGTTGCTTCCTACAAACACAACTTTTGCTGTTTTGCATAGTCATTTAAATAGTTAAGTTTACATTAAACATATGTACGCCTATAGCATTTGTCGCTTTTTGGTGTGTTGGTTGCGAGGGGATTGGCTTGATTTGCATAAGTGATGTGGTGATGAGAATGGTGTAAGACTATCGAATCCAATCATTGGGAGTAAGTATTTTAAGTAGTAATTATCGTGCGTGTTGATTTGTGATTGTGAGATTTGGATGGAATCAATGGATTAAAACGTACCGCCCTTTCATTTCATACACAATTAGGTCATGGATTAATCCGTACATCTTACAAACATATTTACAACGATTCTCAACATCATCTTGCTTACTGGTCATAAGAGCAGGTGTGTGAATGTGTGAATTTGGCTTAATGTGCAATTTTGATTTCCCACCCATTTATGACAATTGCATTTTTGATTGGCCCGCCTAATTGGCAGCATGAATGATTTGTGAGAGCGCCTCGTTAATGATTTCGCGCGCGCGCGCAAACAATCAACCAGTGCCCAGAGAATACACAAACACGCGCAACGAGAATGAGGGCTTAATTGGTAGCTGGTTAATGGCGGAAATGAAACAACACACGCGAATCAATAAGTAGCAGCATGGCTCTGGACGCGCTTAGTATAATAGGATAGGGATATTTAAGTTAGACTTAAGTTAGCTTTTCATATTTATCTGAATTGCGGTACACATTGATTTTCTTGTTGGGTATTTGGCGCCGCCGGACATGTTGATGACTCGGCGATGACCGTGTGTAATAAATCACTGCCATTTCGCACTCGCAGGACGCCACACAGGCGTAGTAGTCGTTTTCCTAATGATCTTCGCTTTTTGCCCTCGTGGCGACGCGGCGGAAAGAGTATGGCGCCAGAAAAGGGAAAAAATAATGTTGCGCTGCCGCCGGTCTCTACTGTATCAACGGCGAGCTCTGGCTGTCGCTGAAGTCGAGCGTGTAGTACATGTCCGTCGTGTCCAGCGAGGGCAGGCTGCGGCTCGGCGTCGCCATCGGCGCCTTATCCTTGCCACTAAACCAATCGCTATCATACAACCCATGCGATCGATTACTCAAAATATCACAAAATAGAAATAGCAAGAGTACGGAAAATATTACCAATCATAAATTACTGATTGTGAAGCGGCGCGGAGTGAGGGGGGATGGCGGTAGAATTTATAAGGTCGCGCGGGGGAAGTAAATCAAACGTTTTATAGTTTTATTATTTCCCATTCGTGTTTTTCGCACCTCATTTGAGCTTCCTTCATGAAAACGAATATCGGGGGGCGCTGTTGCCGAGCGGGGATTTTTTCCCCTATATACGTTCTGAACACTCGACTTCTTTCAAGGCGGCCCCTGGGTGAATTATTTTTCTCAATACGTCAATGTTAAATGCCCTCTTCGAATCGTCCACCTACCCCACCACGACGTGCGACCATCAGCATCACTCCGCCTGGCTGGCAAGAGAAATGATGCGGACGAAAGTTTTTCCTCACCGGCGGTAATGCGATCACGAAGGAGCGCGAACGAATGCGAGGACAAAGCGATCGCACCGGGCGCTGTATAAATATCTTGGTGAAACGCCGCCGCCGCCGTCGTCGTCGTCGTCGTGGAGGGCGCGAGTTCCTTAATTGCATTCGCGACGCGATTGTTGATAAAGTCCGCAATCGAATCAAAGCCGTGCTTGCGCTCGTCCTACCACCCTGTACGCTCTTTTGCCATTGATTGGAAGCGCTTTGCACGGAAGCACCCGCCGGCTGGGATGGGAGGGTGAACGATTGTCGAATTGTCTCGATGAAAAGTACGCGCAAAGTTCTGCCCGACCGACCTTTAATTTAAATTGAGAAAAAACGTGCAGGTGCGCCAAACGCGATCGCAAGAGTTGCAACTCTTGTCTTTGCAGTCAGAGTTTAAATCAATTATGACAACGCACTTAAACTTAATTATACATTTTAATTAATTTGCACCACATCGTCATCGTTGAAGTCGTCGGGAAGTGTATCACGATTGACGTTCGATATGCTCGAAAACGTGCTCAATCGAATTCGTCGATGGCAGTGCCAGTGCTCTGCAGACGCGGCAAATTGGATATTGAATTTGTGGGCGGCCGAGAGAAGCCCGCCCGCCCGTCCGCCCGCGCGCACGTCCAACGATACCGTATCACGCGCGCCAGCGGCAGCGTCGCGCAATTTAATTGAAATTCACACGCGTTCCCGTGTGCGTTACACACTGCGCACCGCTAATTGATTGACTTTCGAAAACTGCCAACACGTTGTAAAAACTGCAAGTCATCAAACCTCACCCGCACCCTCTTCCTCCTCCTCTTCCACCCCCAAACCGAGTATCTGCTCGTGACGGTTAACAAAGGCATCGCTAATAATACACATGCCGTGCACAATGCACATGAATTGGAAGTCGAGTAGTAGCACTCGACGAAGGAGATGTTGTGCGACACAATACACATGATGATGAGTTACCTATTTGCGGCCGCGTTCGCGCCCCCGCCGCCGACCATCTCGGCCGGTACGCAGCAGTGCGGATGGTGGTGGTGGTGGTGTTGGTGTTGATGATGGGGATGCGGGCGTCTGTTAACACCCCCGCCGCCGCTGGCGACGTTCGCACTGGTGGAGGCGCCGGGCGCATGGTGGCGGCAGCTCGCCCACAGCGACGCGGCCGGACGCAGCAGCGCGAAGCGTCGGTAGGTCTTGTTCACGCGACAGTGGCACGCCGTCACCTAAAAACATGTGATTTAATTAACACACACCGCGCGTTTTTGCGTTGAGTGTGTGTGTTTAGACTGACTAAACACAAACAATTCAACAATTCAACTCGTTAGCTAGGGAGAGACGGCTCGCGGTGAGGAGTCGTGTTAATTCAATCAGGGGATGGCGCGTGTAATCTTTTTAAAAGTGGGGACCTGGGCGGATAATGATGATGGACTTACAATGGCGATGACGATGCAGAACGCGCTGAGCAGCGTCCCAACGGCAATGTAGACGTTGTGCAGGCGATCGAGGCGAATCGCCACCGGTATGCCCAGGTGCGCGCCGGCGTTGTCGTCCTTGCCATCCAAATCGGCGATCTTCTCCACGACGAATTCATCTGGGGGAGGACAACGGACAATGTAAATTGTTTTCGGTCGGAAAAAGGGAAGCTAGTAAATATCCGTCGCTCATGATCGTATCGTATTTTTATTTCCGAATTAAAGTCGTATTAACGTTGTTACCATTTATATTCCCTCGCCGGGCGGGGACACTAAACTAAACACTATAGGTGAAGAAGGGGGGAAAGGGTCTCGCTTTTCTTACCCTCGCAGGTTTTGCCCGTGTAGCCTGGCTTGCAGGCGCAGTAGAAGGAGTCGACGCTGCTCCAGCAGGTGCCGCCGTTTGTGCACGGATTCGTTGCGCACGCCTGCGGGCCGAAACGGAGGGAAATTTGCATAATGTAACGACTGCCGGTTAGGTGCATGCTAGTCATCAAACCCCAAGCAATTTTTCGTTGCAAACTTATTTAGAAATTGAAGCCGCGGCCCTTCCTTCCCTCCCTCCCACGCATAATTGATTGGGTTAGTGGTGAAAAGATTCGAATCCCCAATAGAGAGAGAGAGAGAGTGAGAGAGAACTTTTTGCAAGATCTGAGATCGGAAGATAGCTAATGAAATTAACGCGGGCAAACAGGGCGGGCGAAGCGCTTACCGCCTTCGACGGTAGGAGACAGTCGGGGCCGGCGAATCCCTTCGGGCATTCGCACGTGTAGTTGTTGCCGCGATCGACGCAGTAGTGCGGCTCGTAGCATGGGTTGGGCTCGCAGAGATCCACCTGCGTTAGTGAGAGGAGGGCGGAGAGGGTTGAAACAAACACACTGGAATACGTACTTAACCGACCGGAAATACTCCATGATAGTGCTGTATGAATATGGGTTTATGTGTGTGTTGGCTACCCTTCTCTCTGAGTGTTTGTATAGGACCCGTCATATAGTTTAGCGATATGTTTGATATTTGCCTTGAATATTGAATGCGGCGCGGCCAGCGCGGAGCCGGATTCAATTTACCGTACGAATAATGCGGCAAGTGGACGAAGGACGAAGTGCGCTGCGCAAAGTGTATATGTTTGGAGTGGATGACAAGTGAGATAAATGAGAAAAGCACTGCCCGGTCGGTGATGTTGTCCGGTGAAGAGGGAATTTGAGCGCACTCACTTTGATGTGGCATCGCTTGCCGGTGAAGCCGCGGCCGCAGCTGCACGAGTAGCCGCCGACGCGGTCCGTGCACGTGCCGCCGTTGATGCACGGCGACGATTCGCACTCGTTGTACTCGTACTCGCACAGCGTGCCCGTGTAGCCTGCGGAATGCAAGACTGTTGATCTTTTGCGTTGCGCCATTTTGCGTCTTGCGCCCACCCTCCCCCAAAGACAAACAAAACCAATTACGCCGCCATCAACAAACGCAATTTGCGCAAGCAGATGCCTGCTCTGCGTAAACATCGTCGAAGTGAAAGAATTGTGCGAAGGGGTTGGCGCTTGAAGAGATCGCCGCGATGAGATTTCATTAAAGAAAATGGTTGCAATTTAGATTATCTGCGCCTCCGTTTGAGGGGGTGGTGGTGCGCAGACCCGGATTAGCGATCGAGTGCGCGCCCGTTTTCGATCACGCCAGGCGCCATAAAGACGATGCTGCGCGTGACACATATAAATAGATAGCCACCCCCGCCGTCGCCGTCGGCTTGAACATTCTATTAAGCTCGAAAGCTGCGCGGGCGCCTTGAATCACGCAACACTTCACTAGAGATCCAATGCGGCGATGCCGAACCGAATACGTCTTATCAAAATATGCTCGAGCGCGCTTCGGCGGGTATTGTCGCCGATCAAGCGACGTGTTTTTATTTCTATCGGCGCGGCGATAACATTGCATTATCGTCGATACATCTAAATAACGTTGTCTACCGTAAATCCGATTACGGAGCGGCGCGGCGGCGGCGGGCGCAGACAGACAGACAGGTGCGGTGGAACGCGGGGACGCGGGGCGACAATCAAATCGCGACGAATGCGGTGCGGAAAACAGCCAGCGATAAGTGCACATGCCTACATACACAAAATATAATATCCATCCCCCTTGCAAAGTGATACAAATGGATTTCTACAGCGGATTGTCTGGGATCTACATGTCGCTCGCTCTCCCCGCCAGTGTTTTTCTTGTTGGTTGGTTTGCGCCCGAAGACATCTTCATATTTTTTGCTATGTTTTATAGCATAGTGCCACTTATATCGCTCCCCGTGTACAGACATAAATTAAATTTTAAGCTCTTTGTGCGCTTCACTTTCGTAAGATAGAAATGAGTGGCTTAGGAGGTTGGCGTGAGACGATAAATAACTCTGCGCGGCATCGCGTCGCAATGCTTTACACTGTGCTTAATAAAAAATGACATGACAACTTTACGCGGGCGAATAGAAAGTGCCGCGTCATTTTTTCCCCGTTATCATTTATTTCGATATCATCCGCGCTGAGGTAATCCCAGTTAGATAACTTCCGGATGGGATCACATCCGGCTTAGATGGTTATTAATATTTCGGTAAAAACTTTCCCCCCATCAATTTATGAGCGCGACACCCAACCAACCAACCAACCACCATAACCGTTTGCGGAAATTTATAACTTTTCAATATACTCCTCGTCCCCACAGGAGCCCCAAAAACACATTACAGAAATGTTGAATTTTGTATTTCATATTCAAAGTTTCGTGCTGGGGAGCGAAAAAAAAAACGGTTAACGCGACCGAAAGTTATGTCAATTTGTTGCGCGCGGACTGGACTCACCGGGTTGGCAGAAGCATTTGTAGCCGTCCTCCTGCGCCACGCAGATGCCGTGCACACACGGGGAGGACTCGCACTCGTTGAGATTGTGCTGGCAGTGGGCGCCGGCGAAGCCGCGCGGACACTCGCAGCGGAACTGCGTCGCATTGCCGGCCGTGCAGTTGGCGCCGTTCTGGCACGGCATGGATGTGCACGGGTCGGTTTCCTCCTCGCAGGTCTTGCCCGTGTATCCTGCAAAAGTCGGCAACCGCATCATGATGGGTTATTAGTATGAATTTAGAGCGGTGGTGCGCCTCTCGTCTAATCCTCCCCCGCACGACATTATCTCTTGCCACCCGCCACCACCCGCGTTTCGTGTGTCACCAGCAGCACAGCACGCACGCAAGCGCATGATGCGAATTAGAATTATTTTGCGTCGACATAATTATTTTAATATAAATCACACGTCACGTCGGCATATATACCTACTCACACGACGACGAGGATGATGTCGACGGCAGCTAACGGTGTCGAGTAGATTATATGTACCTCAAAGTCAACAAATATGTTTTATCGTAGTAGCGACGCGAACGGATAAACGAAAGTGGGTACAACCCAAACGTGGAGAACTTATGGCGTAGTGGTGGCGGCTGGGGATGAGATTCATCCGGGTGATTATGCGAGTGGGATAATTAGAGCGCGTGTTTTGCCTGCCAAACCACCATCACTCGCAGCATAGAAATACGCATAGAAATTGATTAATATTATATCAAGTTTCATGTTTGCGAGTTACTTTTTAATTATCGGTAATGCAAATTATTTGCCACGTCTTGAATTGCATGAAAATCACCAGTAATTACCAGTGAAATAAATTGTAAGATTCTGTAGTTAATTTATTATTATAGAATTGATCCATATTTTTCTTTCTCTCCGGTTTTATTGCGGTGGCCGATTGATGAACACGGTCCACGCAGCGTAATCCCATTCTCTCGAGATGAAAAACTAGCGGGCGGTCGCAATTTTATAACGAAAGATATAATGTGAGACGATGTGTCGTAGTAGTACGGCGCGGGCGGTAAAGTAATGGCTCGGAAATGAATCGCTGCCCGCTATTTTCCCATCTGTAAAGCTCATACCGCGGCCGCAACACAACAATAATAACAAGAAGCGGGGGCCAAACGTCATTTCGTCATTTTTCCAGCGGGCCACCCCTTTCGTTGCGCATAAAACCCAATTACTCTTGTTGGGACCTGAATGGTCCCAGCGGGTAGCGCGGGCACGTTGATGATGTGGATGTGGATAGACTACATACAACTTACACACACGCGCGTTTTGATGGCCCTCAAAATGCAAAACGTGTTGATGGCGGCGCCCGAACCCTGCCTGCCCCCAGCATGGACCATTAATCGACGGCTCGTCACCGTCACGCGTTGACCTCCAGCCATGCGCGAGCAGCAAAAATACGAAAGCGAGCAAGGTGCATGTCACACACCCGGGC
>JARJDR010018850.1:0-18130 GCA_030264135.1 Myllaena sp. GC000078 | reverse complement strand
CTCCGAGGATGAGCTCTCCATTCAGGGCTCACCGTCGGTGACGCGTCGGCGATTGAGTAGTTTCAATGGCAATAATAGTGATTCCTTTGGACGCGGCGATGAAAGATCACCAGGTAATTAGCAAGAGAAAGAAGGAAATTAGGATTAAGTGGATGTTGTTGAAGATATCACGCCAACGGGTAGTATACGCCGCCGGAAGAGTCGTGTGCTCACCGAGGAGGACGAAGGCAACCTCATGGACTTTCTGCGCACGTCTGCAAACGACGCTAGCCGCGAGCGCAAGTCGTGGGGTAGTTTGGATCGTTCCTGGGCGCGTCGAGCGCATGGGTCGTTCCGCAAACGACCTGCCTTGCTCGGCGCTGATTTTAGCTCAGACCGCGAGCGTCCCTCCAGCCCGTCGCCGCTCAGTGAGCATAAACCGATTGTTCCGCAGCCGGAAGCAGCACCGCAGGAAGAGCAGCACAAATCGAAGGAATGGCGGCAGAAGATTGAATCCTGGCTGCAGGCTAACGAAAAGGACGATGGTAAGCAGCGGCGACGAGAGGCAAACCGACGCTCGCTCGAATTGGATTCTGGTAAGAATTTCTCCTCTATTAAATCGGAAAATGTTAAAATAATGTGTTAACTTATCGACACACAGAAAGCGATAGAAGCAATACGTTGGATACCTTGCCGGAAGGCAAACAAGTTTACAGTGGAAGTCAGAGCACTTATAGAAAGGTCCATCCGGATTGGAAACCTTCTAACACCTTGGACAGAACCGATGTGGTTGGTGCGATGGAAACGGTTGAAGGTAAACCCCAATCCCCAATCTTGAAACACCCGAAACTAAATCGAATCTTTCTAGATGTGCAACCGTTATTGAAGGATAAATCCGCGTGGCGCAAATCAAATCTGAACGTCCCAAACAGCACGGAGCAAACAAAGGAGAACTCGGTGCGTTACAAATCACTCACGCCCATCATCCCCGCCGCGGAGCAATCACAACCGCATCCGCAGCATCGCAAAGAGCTGATCAGTCAACTCGGCGCACGGCCCGCCACCGACAAGCTAACCATCTACATTCGCAAACCGAGCGATACGCCGGCACCGCCCTCCAAGATGACCAAAACGGACGCGGACGCCGGCAGCGAGGCGAGTTCCGCATCGCCGACAATCAGCAACAAGGTGGAGATCGATCAGGATAACATCGAAACGCCGCCGGTGACGCGGCGCGTGTTTACGCCGACACCGGTGGATAAACGCGAGCCGGCACCGCCGACGCCCTGCAGCCGACGCGCGCAATGCCGACCCGACGAGCACGACGCGAGCGTTTCGCTCGGCGACGGGCAATTCGATCGTTTCTCCGCGGCGCGCCGCACGCGACGCTATAAACGGCAACAGGAGCAGCCGGAAGTGGCCGCCATGGATGTCCTGGTGCCCGTTGTGGTCGATACCCCACCACCGGTGCAGATCGAGAAGAGCGTGGAAGTACCGCCGCCAAAGGTGTTATTCGACAAGGAAACGCGTTTGGCCAACTGGAAGGAACGCCTCTCAACGAAAGACGGCAAACGACTGCGCAATTTGAGCGAAATCAATCAAATCGACATCAAAATGGCATTGGATCGACCGGATTTGAATAAGGAGAATCGGCCGAGGGACAAGGCGCACACTAAACTCGAGAAGAAGTTGTCGTCTAAGGAAGAGAACGATGAAGGATTTGAAGAAACGCAGAGTTTGATGTCCGAATCGCCTAGTCAGGGCGCTTCATCTGGTAACTACGAGACAGAAGGTTCGCAACAAGATGCCATGAAAAATGGGAAGGAATCCACGCCACTTTCAGAGAATAAAACCAAATCTGTAGCGATTGGTAAACCGGGCGCTTTGAGCATTGGGAAAACGCAGAATTTAGTGCAGAAATTCAATCGTCTCGAACGCAACACGAGCTCAACGCGCCAGCCGAAGGCTTTGCCTACGGCGACGTCGCCTCGGCGTACAGCGAGCCTCCGCCGCGATTCGGCCGCATCGTCCACGTCGAAGAGATCATCCGTGCAGCGTTCGAATTCACGCAATTCGATTGTGAGCTCGCGCAGTTCGCTCAACAGCGCCACGTCCACCAATACGGTGAAGCGCGTGTCGCCGTTGAAATCGTCCGCGGGCGCTAATAGCAAAATGGGAATTGTCCGCGTGCCGAGTATCAAATCAACAGCCGGCTCGCTACTTAGCAAGATGAGTAAAGCTAGCAGCGGTGGAAGTGGTGGCAGTGCGGCGGGTGGTTTGCTGAATGCCAGCATGCAGAAACCGCCACGCCCGAGTTCGTCGTTTATGAAGCCGACGGCGGCGAGCGCGACCAAAACCACCACGCCGGCGGTGATACGCTCCACGATGCCGTTTCGCTCCGGTAGATAAGTAGTAGTCGTGTGTGCGTGTGTGGATTTCGAAACTCAGGTTTAAACTTTGCGCAATTAATCACATGACGCTAATCAATCGCTTTCCGCATCAAATATTTTTCAATCCTTCATTAGTTACTGACTTAAAGTTAAGCAAAGATAATAAGTACTGTAAATTGAGATTAATTTAACGTAGAAACAGTTTTTTACCTCTAAATATTAAAGATAGTTAATAATTGCATAGCCTGCCATTTGCAACCAAACAACGATATTGATAACATTCCATCAAAGCATTTTTGTTATGTTTTCTACTTCTACACTTAATATGTGATGCGAAAGTACTTCAAATGAGTCGTCCGAAAGCAGTACATCCGATATTTGAATATGTTAATCTTAAATCGTGAATAAAATGCCTAACAACATCTAATCCTATTCACTAACATCCATTCAATTTATAAATAGAAATATTTTTATATTCAACGAGTATTTTGTAAAAGGAATAATGTTAATAACCGTTCTAAATGAAGGCAAATATCATCTAGTGCAATATAATGATTACTAATCCACGCTAACAGACTGGATATGCTTCGAAATTTAATCCAATTCTTTTTGTTGACAGTGCTATTGAATAATGTTACCCATAATCGTGTAAACTAGTAACTCCTTATTTAAATAATGTACATACAATTGTAATAGATGCAATAATACGTAAATTCTGTACAATATCATCTGCTATCTAGAATTTTTTCTAAGTTTGCTGCATTGATGTCACATGACATCTGCAATAATGAATTTTTACTCAAGTTTATTTACGTATAGGACAACACAATAAATATAATTTAGATAATAAAAAAAATTGGTCAAATTCTATATAGGTGAAGAGAAAACTACTTAGACGCCGAACGGAGGCCAACATTCACATACGAATCATCCGTAAACCATTCCATGTGTTCGCCCATAAACCTAAAGCGGCAAATTATGTCAATTGCAAGACAAATCCATTTCGAGAGGTAAACTTACTCCATGAAACTCTCCAAATGCGTAACGAGTATTTTAATTTTGTTTTCGGCTAACTGTGTGCTTCCTAATAATTCAGGTAATTTCACTAAAAACCCACACAATTAACACTGTATTCAAAGGGCGAATTGCTGGAAATCGTACCAAATAATCTTGCGAGATGTGTCGCGCCGTATTGGAGGCAAGGCGGCTTCGGCTCCTGCGCGTATACATAATCTGGCAGCGCCTTCCACATTGGAATTCTGTACAGCGGACTAATCACATCAACGCCACTATTAATACCGCTGCATTGCGTAAGGATCCAACCACAACAAATATACATGCAACAAACAAAGAATACAAATGTTTACTATGTGCGCTACAGGGAATAACGAAACCGAAAATACGTGCAATCTTGAGAGGGAGAAATAACCAACCCCGCTGGTTTGCCAACGGATGAATCCGAATGCACACTGCCGTTGCTGTTCGTATCCAAGCTGCGATACGACCGCAGCGATCTGCGTCGCGACGCCGGCCGCGAAGACGCCGAATCCACATCGTTATTCTGATCCTCGTCGTCGCCAGTCAACACGCTCGTGTACTCCTGATTATCGTCGACCTGCTCACTTTTGATACTACGCAAAATTATTCATAAATCCACTGTAAAGATAATTCTGGTAAATTATTACTAATCGGAATTCATTTGCAGACTCTGGATGACACGTCCTTGCTTGATTGCCGTCTGTCCACGTTCGCTGTGATAGAGCAGAATCTCCGACAGGCAAAAGTCAAAGTAGATGCGCAACCCGTCGAGGAACTCCTGCAGAATGTTGATATTCTTCTGCAGCACCTCGGGTTTGACGCGCTCACCGCCGCGCAGACCGTTCGTGCCGTTGCGCAGCCGCTGGCCCCCCGACTTCTCCCCGTACTTGTGGTTGTTGATGTAGTGCTTCCAGTACGCCTCGAGGATGGCGGCGACGTTCGGCTCGGCGGGCAACCGATGCAGCTTGTGGCGATCGTGGATCTGCTTGTGGTCGTGCTCCAGCACCGCGCGCAGCTCGTCGGTGATCTCCATCGGGATCGTCTCCTCATCGTCACCGGACGACTCATCCGTGCTGCTGAGCGCTGCCGCCGTCGCCGCCACCGTCGGCTGGTCCTGCTGCGGTTGCTCATCGTCGTCCTCCATCACAATGCTGTCACAACTGCCATTTTCCGGTGAGTTGGGTGACGACTTCTTCTTCTGTTCCTTGCGGTATAAGTACGAACCACTGCCAAATCCAACCAAATGTCTTCAGTACAATTTGCATCAGTGATAGCCCACATACTCACAATTGTAATTTCGATTTCTGCGCCAAGTCGCGTTGCAATTGGCGATTCTCTACGGTATCTTTCAGTATGAATTCCTCACTGACGCAGCGATCCCATGATGGATTCCAGCCCTGCGGGAAACCAGCAGTTATTCGCCGCGCTAAAAAAACTCCAGGCATGCAGCAGCACTTACTCGAAAATGTATGAGATATTCGACTGTTTTGCGACCTTTGTCATCCTTATTAATGATCACGTCTTTCACCTAAAAAGCGGCGCTTCATTTACATGCTCTCGGCCCGGTCGCAGTGTGCCATTGACACAACAGCCGCCGCCGTCGCCGCCACCGCCGCCCCACCACACTCATATTGCCGGCGGCGGCGGCGGCGGGCTAGCGGTACAACAACAACAACATTACCTTGGATTCGTACAACACTTTCGCCTTCGTCGGATCGGGCTCGTAGCACAGCACTTTCTCGCCTTCTAGAAATTTCAATTTCACGCCGCGAGTAGAAACCATTCCACCGGATTCAGCACGCCACTAGTCTTGCAGTTGGCGGTCGGATCGTAAACGCATAGTATCGGCGCCGTTGTGTTTCAATTCCGTGCGCCTGCTGGTGGTCGTGCCATTTCTGCGGTGGATGCCGCACTTGCTTGCGGCTATTGCGTCGTAGAAGAAACCGCGGTGACTCCCCACGAACGAGCTACATCCACCCACACCCACCACACCACTGCAGAGCACTGACCGCTGTCTCCGCGCGCGCGCACTCCTTTGTCAATGAGCACCAGAAGTACCTGGGTGCACCTGGGCACCTGGTGCTTGTTTTGCGTCGCCGAGGACTGCGCGTACCTCGCGAACACTCGCGAATCGCTCAACCTGTTCAACTGCCGCTACCAGCCAGCCGCTGGACTGCTGCCGGCAGGTTATGTCGTCATCATCGGTACCGAACGCACACGAATCAGAATGCGGCACGCATAAAATGATAATTGTTAAATTACAACTCGTTATAACCCATCTCAAAGCCAATTACTGCGTGACTCATAGAGTTAATGAGAGAAAAGAGAAGATGTAAACATGGCTCTTACGTAATATTTATTTTGGTTGATATAGGCAACCCTTTCAACACTTAAAGCAAAGGGTGAGAAAGAGAGAAGCAATGGGCGCCACTTGCCGACGCATTCCAACGTTTGCACCTGTTTGCGGTAGGTCAAGAGACTCAAGAGGCGCCGGCGCCGCGTAGCAGGTGCGCAAACGGCTTCCGCACTACCAATATGATTTCTTCAATAAAAACCACATTTCTTAATGAATTTTAATGCGGAAAAAACTGAAGGTATCTATGTCGCATTCCACATATAGTCATATATCGCAAAATATTTACTTTTATTACTTTCTACTTTCCAATGATTCAATAACTATGAATTGAATCACATTCAGTTCCGCATTATTGTTCGAATGAAGAATAGTAGAAGAGCGAAAGTAATGAAGAGCTAGTTATAGACGAATGGATAAATATATTTTGTGCGAAACCAGCGTGGCAAAGTCAAAACGACATCGTCATCGCGAAACGCGCGCATGCCTCGCTAGGCTAACACCTTCCCATTATTATTTAAACACGCGGTACGCTCTCCCACTCGACGGCGCCCCGCCGCCGCCGTCGTCGTCGACGCAGCAGCATATGTTTCGCTGTCATATTGATCTATCAAATCGTGGATATTTGTTATAATACTTCGTTGCATACCAACAACAACAACAAATCGTCTCAGTCGTCTCAGTCGTCTCACCTCTTCAGGTTGCTTCACATCTTTACGTAGTCTGCGTAGGTTAACGTGTTAATTGGGCGTAAGGCACGCGTTACGAAAAAATACTGCTGCCGAGCGAGCGGCCGCGTTTTATCAATATCAATTCGTCATCGTCATCGTTCGGCTGGTGTGTTTCGCATTGTCCTTATTCCACTCGCGGTCGGCGGCGGTGGAGGCGGTAGTCAGCGATATAGTGCGACGCACACACGCAACCTTACCGACCAAACGCGGATGTCGTAATACTTGCGCGACTTGCGCTAAAACGTGCGTGCCGTGTGTGTGTGTGCGTGGCGCAACGCAGTACCACACGATTTTGAATATTTCGCCCTCTCCGAGTGTTGGCGTGCGTGTGAGGGTGAGTTGGCTGCTTGCTGCGCATCCCCCGGCGGCGGTATCGACGTTTGCCTGCCGCAGAGCAGGAGGCGGCGGCGGCGGCGCACCCGAACGCCGCCGAATACCACCTAAATATACACGTGTGCACCACACACACCCGCACTTAGCGAATGTGGTGGGCGGCAAACACACACATATACAAACGTAGATGAATACGGGACGAAGCCGCGCGCGCGCGCGCGCAAGCTCGCGGGGCGGTGTGCGCAGAACGCTTCCGACCCCCGGCGCCGCCGCCGTCGCGCACAGCATTTTCGCACAGCGCGCGCGAGCCGCGGTACTGCTGCGCGGGTGGCCCTCCCACGACCGACCGACCGACCCCGCTGATAACAAACCAGCGAAACCTACCTACCATCATCGAGAGCGAGCAGCCCACCTACACACGTGCGCCGGAGAACGCGCGAGCACACATAGTGCAACAATAACAAAATCCGTGTCCGGTTATCAGTGTGACTTGGCCGCATACACGCACAGGCGCCAATTGTTAATCGGTTAAAAATAAACGGTGATTGGATTGGCATCAACAATCAGCGGCAGCGGCAGCGGCAGCAGTAGTGTGGTGTTGCTTATTGACCGAGGCGAACGCGCCATTGAATGTGCGTTGCAGCAACAGTCTGGGGGAGGCGCCGGACCACCATCACCACCACCGCCAGCAGTCGCTGAGAATGAAAATTCAACAACTGTGGTGCGTGTTGGTTGAGGATTAAAACGTGTGCGCGTGCATGATGCAGCCGTTTGCAGTGGTGGCCGTGCGGCAATGAGACATTTATCGGTTCTTCGAAGGCGGTGATTCGAAGAGGACACACTTGCACACTGACCCACACGCGTTCACTTGTGCAGCGCAAATATGAGGAAGTTCACCATTCGCAGCGTGCTGGACAACTTTCGGACGTCGGTGACGCAGCCGACGCGCGCCGACCAGGAGATCGTGCAGGAGAGCCTCCGGCAGGAGCACTTCCAAGTCAAAAGGGTGAGCAAGCATATTTCTTTTTGAGGGTTACGCAGTTGTTTAAATTGGGGCTCAGTTTGGCAACTGACCAAATAAATTAATGGTTAAATTAATTAGTTAACTATAGTAGTTAACTTTTCATTCAGCAAAATATCTAATAGTTGGATACAATTAATATGGAAATAAGAAATTATTACAGTTATTGAAACCTCGAAAAGTGTCAATATTTTCCATTATTTAATCAATATCGGTCATTTATTAACACTGGATGACGGCGACTTTGTTTAAGCACGAAAGCACACAATATGAGTCAGTTTTCATAATTGATGTGAAATTGCAATGATAGAGTTACGTTTTTATTGATTAGGATATTGTCGATATTTCGTGATAATTTCCGAATTCATTCAGTTTGTAAATGGTTAATTTTCCACACAAAATTATTCATTTCTATCATAATATCAATACTCATCAATAATTTTAATTTCTTTATACAATGTTCATACCATGTTGTAATATATTATGGTTGCGTATAGATAAATGCCGTTATTTTATATTGCATTCCGCTATTTATACAGCGCACTCGCGAGCAATAAATAGTCGCGCGATAAGTATTTGGTATTTTATTTATATTTACCGATTTGTACTCGCAACGTGGAATCGAAGTAATTTATTTCAACCCTATTGATTTTTCACTAGTTATATTTAAAATAACATTATGCATATTAATGTGTTTGTTACTATATTCGGACTACTATGCAAGTGGGTTGTGATTATTCTAATTTCCCAATTTTTTAGATCAAGGCTCATTTGGTGATAAAAATGCGGATAATTTGCCGGTTTGCAATAGCGGTTGTCGCATTACAATAAAATAAATTGTTGTTCAAATCTAATAATATACACGCATTCAGACAGAGTTTGTATGATGTAATAGTAGTGTTATGCGAAGGTATGAATAGTGTGTAGTGAGTAGCACAGTGTTATAAACATTGAAACCATGTGAATAAAATCGAATGTGTGAGAGACTCCATACACCGCCGTCGCCGTCGCTAGCCGCCAGCCGACCGGGCGTATACTATAATTAAACAAAACGAAACGTCGCGACTAATTTATGCTGCCATTTATTATCACGCACCGATAACGCATAATATTTATATACGTACGGCTGGGTATGTACGAGTACATGCACATATGAATAGGGTATACGTGTTACATAAACACATGCTGTTAAATTTGTAACTTATGATTGTATTATTGTTCTTTGGTCCGTCCCTAAACCCGAATCCGAAAAACGGACCATCCGCCTGGATCCCAAGTAATATTCGTAATTTCACGCAATATAATGTACACTTCTGTAGGTACCATTTTCAGAGCAAATTGACCTTTTGGCCTGCAAGCAATATCGTCGTGCATTGGAACAATATTGAAGTATAATATCTGAATAGATATGACGTTCAGAACTTTGAACTTTTTATATTGGGCCTACAAGTTAGTCTTAAGGTTTATTTGACAACATTTGCTCCGCTATTATGAAAAATTCTGAACGAATTTAATTTTCAAAATTTTGCCTAATGCTAGCCACTACTTTTTCCCATCTTCCGAGTAGCATATCCTAATTCCGCGACTGAAGAACTCCACTTCTTTGGCCGCTATCTAGTCATCGACCCCATTTTTGACTTCTTCGTAAGAACGGGAGTGCTGTCGGCAAGGCTATGGCTTACTGGTCGGAAAAGGTGGTAATCAGAAGGAGCTATTTCTAGACTATACAGCGGAGAGTGTTGGAACTTCCCACTTAATTGTTTCGAGGTAGTTTTTAACGATCTCTGCAATGTGCGAGCGATTGTTGTCGTTTTGCAGGACGACCTTGTCATGTCTTTCGCTGTAATATGGCCTTTTTTTCCTTCCTATCGATAATTGCGAGTGGTTTTAAACAGTGCGAAACAGCTAATCGTGGCACCCCTAATGTGTTTGACAGGAACTTTCATTCAATAATTTCTCCAACTGGGCTTATTCAACCTTTTTCGGCTGACCAGAAAGTTCCTTATCTTCGATATTTAAACCGTCGAAATCAGTACTCACACATTTGTTACGATGGTGCGTATACTAGACATAGCAAACGACAACTTTATTCAACGGCTTTTTTCTACCAATTGAAACAGAAAAGTTACGTTTCTCGCAAATTACGGTTTGATGGCACAAAAGTTGACATGTTGTGAGCATAATAACAATACGATAATTACATTTTGGCGAAACAAAAATTACTTAGAAATAAAGTTTAATGATGAGGCTTCAGCATGGACCAGGTTGCCGCATTATTCATTGCAATTAATAACTTTTGTACCATCTTTAAGGTAAACCTTAAAACAAACGTGTAGACCTGATATTTATTTTAGTTTTAGACGTTTAGTTAATATTCGATTTTTGGAAGGAGCAAAGAAGTGTTGCGTTGCATATGATAAATATTGCACTTGTGCAATCATTAAACGATGCCCACGCACAATTCGGACGATGATTGATATGACCGTAGCGATACACGTAGTCGATGATGAGAACGATGGAAAAAAAATGTAACCAAACTTTAACGATGGCGCGCACATTGCATATTAAATAAAAGGAATGCCAGCGAAAAGCTATATTTGTAATGCGTTGCCGTCGTGGCATTGTCAATATCACCGCCCCGAATATTATTACAGACGACAGCTCAAAATACGCCAGTTATTAAATGAAATTTCGGCGCATAAAATTTGCATGCTCCAAGGCAAGAGGCAAGAGAAATATCATCTCGGGCTTTCCATTTGAGTCATTTGCGGAATGTAAAACGTAAAACGAGAACAATGCCCAGGACAATTTCTTATCACCCGATATAATGAAGCATTTCGCACCACACTCAAAGTATAATAAATAATAATAATATAGCAATAATAATAATAATGATAAAAATAGTGCGCTTTGTATCATTTTATCATCGGCTTATACCATATGTACTACGTGTATCGATTTTTCGTTATTTTTGATATGTGTATACCGGCAGACTAGGCAAATATTCGTCGTGTAGCCCTACAGTTTGCGGCCATGTTCTTGAACTTGATTTATTGTTCTTTGCGCGGCAGCCATCGCCCATCGTTTCACATGTAATAACACACTACGTGCTGCCAACGCATTCGCATTCATCCTCCCCGCGTATGCTCCCCCTCAAGTTTTTGTTTGAATTGATGGTGTCATTAGTGAGTTCATAAATTTGACATCATGTGGTGGTAATATAAATGATCTTCACGGTAACACACAATAGCCTCGGCGAATGTCGAAAAGAATGCCGTAATTGTCAGTCAGTATGTCATGCATTATCATTATAAACATGACCATTTGCATTCGCTGGTATTTGATGAATGCAAATAAAATCCAGTCGTTAAATATACATAGTATGCATTGGGAAAAGAAGCACGATTGCAATTTGTGTCTGTTGGGTGGAAGGACGCGAATAGGGTGGGCCAGGCTGTTGCATTAAATCCCGTGTTATCGTGGGCGTTTGCTTAACTTCCTGCTTGCATCCTTGCTGCTTGCTGTATTGGTGTGTTGGCGGTCGGGTGTGAGGAAGAAGGATTCGAAAGGCTGTATTTTGAGGGGAGAGAAGTTTCGATTTTACTTGTTGAACACTGCTGTGCTCATCCTGGACGGACACAAGTGTTTTCGTGTTCACATTTATTTGTGCTGTTGACGTCAAAATGGTGAAATGTTGCCGCTAGTCTACATCAAGGGCTTAGTGGAAGGATTTGCGATTTTATTCTATTTTTTTTCGTGTGTGCCGCGCTTGAAACAATCGGAAAAGGCGGGTAATCGTCGGGCGCCGCGCGCGTTTTTTCGCGTCAGACGTCAATCTCTCCACGCGTCCGTCGTCCTTGTTTGCGCTCAGATATCTATAGAACAATAACTTTTGCTCGGCGGTTGAATAAATATAACGCGATAACATTCTCTCGCATTGCGTTGCGTGCGTGCCTGTATTAGTCGCCCCGGTGTGTGTGTTTATTCGCTAATTATGTAAGGTTGTAGGTAATGACCTTATCGTAGGTAATGCCTTGTGCGGTGCGCAAGGTTCGCTGTGTGGTTGTTATCAGGTTTTTTTGATTTCATATGTTGGGTAATGCACGTGTGCAGACTTTTCGCTCTCGCTGAATTGGGATTGATAGAAAATCCCTCAAGGACTCGTACGCGTCCACAATACGCGGGGATTTGCGCGCTCGTGAGAGCTCCTGCCACATCGTCTCTTATCTCTCATCTTTCATCTATTGCCTATGGTATTACGTCTTTTTTTTTCTCCTTCTTATCGGCTTGGAAATCTTTTCTTCTCAACCAGTCATTTCGAATTTGTTACTTATTTATATATATTTCAAATACCCAAGTTTTGTGTGCATTTCTATTTATATTGATGCAGTGGAATAGGTAGTTGGACGTACGTGATGAATATGCGAATAATTACTGGTTAAAATCAGCAATGAACAAATTACCGCATTCAACATAATGGTGGTTTTTATAATTATCACAAATTGTTACTCAACCGCAGTTACTAACATTAGCTAACGACGCAAATATGTGGATGGTATTCAGTAACTAATGTTTTTTACATGAATTTTTGATTCAATTTTGATGCAAATTACACAAAAAAATTATTTACAAATTGGTTGTTTGAGTTGTTTGAGTAGCAACCAACATGAATTAATCAAATGATGAGAGGGAGGAGGAATGGTGATCGACGTCGCTTCAAACTCTTGAAACTTCACCAACGCACCAATGAATATTTGCATGCATTAAAATCCCTTTGTTCACCCCCTTGCTGCGTTGGGATGGCAGTTGACAGCCATCAGCATTCATTGTTTTTGGGCACCCTTGCGGGATATGTGATTAAAAATGAAAATATGACTGCGCCGAGCCTCAAATCTAACATTTAACATTGCTGATGGCGATGATGATCGAATCTACGTGGCATATTGATTTGCATGCGTTTGAAGCGCTCCGCTATCCGCTCACTCTTCACTGACGCGAAATTGTCTAGATTGTCGAGTGCCATGAGTGTCATTATCTCTCCTTCTCGCGGTGCTTCATGTTGAATTTATCTATCGATTGAAGGGGGATGGAAAGAGCTTTGCAACATTTCCGAAAAATACTAGAGCGCAACAGGATTGATGGAAGATGAAGGAAGGAGGAGCGCATTAAGAGCTTTGTGACATTCTCCTCCTAGTCAGTCAATTGATTGCTCGCTCAATATTTGATGAGTTATTGTTCGCGTTTTCCCGGACGCGCGCGCATCGTCTTTTGTCTTTGGGATTAGCAAAGTTTTAGTCTGCGCGCCGCAAACTATAATTGCAATAATATTTGCCTATTGGATTGAATTATATCGCTGGAAATGGTGTTTGTTTGTTTTAGATTATCCTTGTCGATGCTTGAAATTAATTTTCTTGATGGATTAAAATGATTTTAATTTTGAGTTGTTTAAGTTAATCGTGTTTTATTAAACTGGTGATAGTTTTGAAATAACAACCGATAAAACAAACAAAACTTTTCAACGGTGATCATAAATTTAACTAATTTAGCAATTTGTTATGTTTATATTTTACACCTCATAAAACAAGAAGTTTAATTAGATTAAATTTGACAGAACTTTCTTCCGTCCATCAACATAAAACTAATCATTATTATATTATAGTTGGTCATTTCCGTTAAATCTCGACACAGCACCCAGGGCAATAAACTAATCTTGAGAACGTTATCTAACATTTATCTCTTTGCGCGTCACAAAAAAGGATGATATTAGCTAAACGCAATACATTTATGTATCACACGTTGACTGGGCGTGTGGGTGTCATCAATATACCTATTGACTGACATCTTACGTGTCCTTCATTCGATAAATAATAGCGCACGAACGTAATCGCGATGGTGCGAACGAACGAACGACATTTTCCACGGCACGACTTTAATAACGTATAATAATAATAATAATAATAACGGTCACATTTTGTTATTATACCATTTTTATGATAAAGGCGATATTATTGTTTACACATCGTATAAGTTATATTTTTTTCCCTCCAATAACTGTCGTTGAAATGAAACGTTAGTATTACGCAATCGACGATAGGGAAATTGGGTGAAATTCCTGCGCGTCGTGTATGTGTGTGTGGTGAAAAGGAAATTGAGATTCCTGCTCCGCGACTATATTGATAACTTAGATGGAATGCAGTGGAATATTGAACACAGGACTAGATATCTGTGTACCATACATGCTAGTTTGTGGAGTTGTTGCTAATTGAATTATACTGAAATTCTGCATTTCTCCTAAATTTCGACGACCAGTTTCAGCTTGGGTATACTATTGCCAATGATGTGCATATTGTTGATCTGGTGAATCGTGTTTACGCTTGAATTGATGTAGAACTGCATTGCGCGAATTTCAATAAATTGAATTAAATTGATAAACTTTATGCCAGGCTCGAATTAATTAAATTAAACTTGGGCAAAAGCTTTGAAAATCAATAACTCGCACCTGCAACATAAGCCATCCTTTTTACGTAATGAGCATTATTTTATGTTTGGCAACTAATATAACTATATAATGATGTACGGGGTTTTAATGAAATTTTTTCTTCAGCCGTCGGGAAAAAAGCAGGAAACACACAATAGGCTAGGGCTAGGAGACCGTCCATTATTTTTGTTTGCTCATACTCGGTGTATTGTTGTAGGTGTGGTAAAGAAAAAATGTCTGCGAGTTTTAGGGTAACGCGTTTGATGAAAATAATTTCATCATTGTTGTTGGAAGGGGATCAATATCGGCTTGTTGTGAAAGGCTAATGAGCAAAGGAGTATCCTAAAGTTTGGATTTTTACTTATATTGGTATCGCGAAGAGATACAAATGACTTAAATTTGAAGAAATCACCATTTGTTTAATTTTAATTCTTTCGCATCTTATCTTATCGCGCTCTATTTATTATTCCCTGGGCAAACGAAGAAGAGTTTGGCGTTGCCGCAATTCCGTTTCGCACTCGTGCCCATTAATTACACTCCTAATGAATTAACCGAGATCGAATGCTTTAGAGTTTGTAACAATGGATTCTGTTTCACTCTCAAATACCATTAAGAGTTTTCCGAGTAGTTTCATGCAAGAAAGTAGGTACCTTAATATTACTCGAAAATATAATTAATGTATTACATTAGGAAATGTTTCTTCCTGTTTTCGCCTCCGTTTTCACTGCGTTTGGTGGCGCGCCCCTTACGCGTTGTGATCGGGAACGCAGCAGATTTGAAATGTCACGCTTTTCCTGCTTCGAGGCGGGATAATTAATGATTTATCTAAGCAAACCGCATGGGTCGTATACTCGTATATTCAATGCAAGTATATCTTGATGCGAGCAGCGCAAGAAGAGCGCTTCGTCTAAATGGAATTAAACGAAGCGCAAGTACGGACGAAAGCGGAATTATGTAAATGAGACGCGCGTCGCGTCCGAAATCGATGTACGAAAAATACTTATACTTGGGGATTTGATGTAGCAATATAACAGGCAGCAGGAATAAGGACTGAGATGATGAGTTTACTGAATTATAACCAAATGTAAAATCATTTCTGACGATGGTGGCAAATCGTGCAATCGGTTATTAAATTATTTCGAAATTTATTAAAAAATGTTATTAAATTGCGGAAATTTTGTGTTTAGTATACTTTCTCATCGGAAGCAAGTCTTAAGTCACATTGCGCTTTGCAAAAAACGCGAACCACAATGAATAATTAATCGTGCGCGCCTTTTTGTGATAGTGCGGCGGCGCGCATCATCCGTCACTGTCGGCGATAATTGTGCTACATTACCATTTCATTTAGTTAAAAGTTATTTCCCGCCCTCAGTGATTGTTGTAAAACTAATCCATTTTAAAACGCGAGTACGTATGAACGTTTTGCGCCCTCGGATAATTAATCGTGCCTGCCGATGTTTATAATGGTGATCATCATCATCGTGTTTCCAAATTGGCCGCACGGACGACGGACGCGGAGGGGCGCATTCATTCAAATAGGTCAAAGTCACCGTCAAATCGGGGGCGGCATTGATTTTCCGCCATTTTTTTTCGCCTGCTTGCAGCGGCGGCAGCGGCGGCGATACCGGTGGTGGCGGGTCTGGTTGTGTCCGAGGCCGAAAATCGAAACTTCCTCCAATGTGATTTCGATTCGCGGCAAATTGCATCCGCATCGATTTTGTCATTAATCAGCGCGGTCGGCGAGTAAGAAATAAACGAGAAGGCGTCCGATTTGCCGCGTTTTGTACATTTCCATTTCGCGTCTACTTAATTCCAACTTTTATTGTTTCGGCAGAATTTACATTTCGCACGAAAAGGATATCTGGAAAAAGGGCGACATACATTGAGATGCACGATCCGGCCATCAATCCAAGTGTAATATATACATTTTACCCACGCGACGTACCGAAGCAATAAAATCTTTTGCGAAGCATAAAATTTATGTTAAAAACCGAGAGCGCGTGCAAAATGTAGGCGCATACACTTGATTGAAGGCTGCAATTTCCATTTCTATATGTGCAAAAACGCGGCGGCCACATTATTACCGCGCGCGCAAAATCGATATTTACTCCCTTCGCGAAAATATTTGCGACCCCCGCTTGGAAATTGTTTCACGGACGAGCACAGCGATAATAAACAATGCCAGCCAGGGCCGCGCGCTCTAAAAACTTTGCGAAAATGGCAATTTAATCCTGAAAATCGAGTTACACGTTATACCGGTAGGCAGGAGGCACTCCATTAAAACTTGGAATCGATTCAATTATTTGCAGTAGCGCAACTACTTATGCACTGTTTTTGCGAAAGTTATAACTTAAACTTGCGATTAAATTTAGTTTGTTTTGCAATTATTAAGAAATTTTATGCAAATGCTGCTTTAATTTTGCAACTTCCGGGCTGGTGTCCTTCCGCTTCCCTTCTGCTTTGTTAAATAAAGCGTGGTGGGCGACCACTAGAAACAACCACCGGAAATGAGTGCGTGCGCGTGTGTGTTATCTAGTGGCTGTCATAAGCGCGGCCTTCAAATTTGCTCAAGCAGAGGTTACGAGCTGGATTTTCACGTCATGCCGGCAAGGGATGGCAAGGGCAGCAAGGCAAAGATAAACGAGAAGCGAGGTAAAAAGAGCAGCGCAGAAGGGGATTAGCTTTAAACGAATCGTGCTCGGTTGTGCGCTGAAGGCGGGAATTTAAGGTGCGCGCGCGCCCGCCTTCATTATTATATGTATAACGTCCGAAAGGAAACGTGCGGCTGGTTCCTTGCAATATTTATGATGAGCCGAAATAAATGGACCAACCGGATGGTTAATATTTCATCAATTCCAGCGCCGCGACAGTAGAACGTTAATTAAGTCGAGTTTAAAGGGTATTCATTTAACTTTACTTTACTTTGCGTTTTTTGCAAACCTCTTTGAGGAATTAAACTAGCTGAAGAAATTAATAATAAATATTTGCTCTTTAACGTATTCATTGAGAGCTGGCGCGCTAATGAAGTTGGCAATAAATTTCGAAAGAGTCATCTTATCGATTCCGACGCCGCTGATAAAATAAATAAATCATGATGGCGCCCTCCGCGGCAATAACATGAGGACGAAATTAATTAGCGTGCGGAAAGCAGGCAAATTGCCTGCGAAGCGCTAATTTGATGCGTGTGGCCCGCCAACACCACCACCACCACCAAGTTGGCGCCGGTTGTAGCCCTAATTGGATTTCTATTTGCATTTTTAATTGCGTCTTTGGAAAATTTGCGCGCATAATTTATAATTTGTTTTTGGTTTCTCCCAAACGCTCCGCTGACCAGGCCGCAGCTAATCAATAATTCGTTTTCGGTAATTAATTAATAATTTCATGGAATTTAGTTGTGTGTTTGCGTTTAATTTATGGACACGCGGGCGAGTGGCAAGCGATGTTGCTGTCGCGTATTGAATCAATAATAAATTAATATATAATATGATAATATTTACAAATCCTATAATTGAGTAGGAGTTTAATTAATTTTTACTCGTTTAGTTGAAGAGTCGTTCGGTCAATCTGTCAGTTTAAGGGGAGGG
The DNA here is from genome assembly GCA_030264135.1 of Myllaena sp. GC000078. NCBI lineage: Eukaryota > Metazoa > Arthropoda > Insecta > Coleoptera > Staphylinidae > Myllaena > Myllaena sp. GC000078. The sequence continues at coordinate 223 of JARJDR010018850.1, read as the reverse complement.
AGAGACATCATTTAATTGACGTTTTCACCACACCAACAGGTTTGGGTCTGGAAAGTTTTGGCGACAGATTAACGCCGCTTGATGAGTGTATGAGGCGCATGTATATGTGAATGAAGGGCGACACCTAGAAATCAAGAAGAAGGGTTAAATCTCATTTAAATAACACCCCTTGAATCACTCGCTCACACTAATTGTTTTGGCTTAATTTTGAAACTATTCGATT
>JARJDR010018848.1:0-11934 GCA_030264135.1 Myllaena sp. GC000078 | reverse complement strand
ATAGTTCATGAGATGCTTAATAACATCCCTAAAAATAATTATCCTTCAACAATTCGTTCCATTAAAAAAAAATCGAAAAATTACGTTAAATTTACGCTCTCTACTGTGGTGTGACCCCTAAATACATGTTGATGCCGAATTTAATTGAAATGATTTCATTTGTATAAAGTTCGCTGCAAAGTTTTGATTCATAATCGCAGTAGTTTTAGAATAATGGAGAACAGCGTTTGCGTTTGCGTACTAATTAATTAATTAGTACAGAATTTAAATTTTGTTAGTTATTAATTTTATAACGTATTACATATAAAAATGATATATATCTTCATAAATAAGGAAAAACTAACATTAACTTATACTCATGTAATTTTGTTTGCATTCAAATAAAATAAATTAAAATGTTATAGAGAATACGCATCCTGAATTTATACCGCAAAAATTTTGTTAGGAAAATTAAAAAATATACTATAACAATATTTGTCAAAACTGTTTATTGAATTTATTCAAACTGTGTTGCAATATGTGCACCACAGATGTGCAATGTGATAGATGATGAATCGGATGCATATAGCAAATGAATGCCGCATTCGCATATATCCGGTCGTCGATAATCTACAATGTACCCTAATATTTGTCTAGAGATAATTCTCAAACTGCCCAATTGGATTGGCCCGGTGATTAAGCGGATGATGGGTGCATTCGTTGAAAATAAGTTGAGACAAAAAGGTACAACTATTGACATGCAACTAACAACAAATAATATTAGAAAACCCACAAATATTAGTATAAGAATCAGCTACAAGTGTGTGCACAATTTATAAATATTAATTGCAAAATAATTTCACAATTAGTCATTCGTTGTCTTGCGTTGCTGTTTCAGTGCTTTCCACTACGATGAAGTGCATCAATCACTGACGCCGCATAATTACTGCATACGCGCCGGCGAATATAAATTGCAACAGTCGCATTAGCGCGCAAAGTCGCCGGTGTGCATAATTAACGTCACTCATTGGATGCTTCACGGTATATTACATTTTCATGTCAAATTATCTGTCTGAGGCATTCCGAAGTTCTTTTCTGTCTTTTATAATTTTCATTAAGTAGCCGCCATTAAAAAACGTAAAGGATTTTCTTATATAAATGATAATCTGTGACTCGTAAAGTTGCGAGCGGTGAACAATGTATTTCTAAATATTGCGCCGCAGCGGAACAAGAAATTGGATCGTGAGTGAAATTTTTATTACCCGCCCCTTTTACTGACACAGCTGAATTTGATAAAGTTTGGTATAAAAAGCAGATGGATAGATAACTTCTATAAATTCGAGCACCCGCCGCGCCGTTTCATGTGCCATAAATTCAATGTTGCTCCTTGCCCGAATGATGCAAAATTGATAGGAGGGCAATTTAGTTTTAAGGATTTTATCAAAGGCCTGGAATTTCCCCGATTCAAAACGTAAAGGGTAACTAGTAGAATGTGGCAAAGAAGTGTTGATATTTGGATGGAATGTGAAATAGGGTTAAATAATGGTTTTAAATAGCCTTCTCCATAACAGCAAATTAGTTTATGAAATGATTTATCAAAAACTCGTTCGCACTTGCGCGCTAGAATTGAGTGAGAGTAAGAAGCACTACTTGTAAGCACGCCAGGTAAAAGCAACTTCTATATATTGGGTCTACCGGCTAGTTTTAAGGTTGTTTTGACAACATTTGCTCCATTATTTTGAAAAATTCTGGACTCATTTAATTGCCCATTGCTAGCCACCACTTTTTCCCATCTTTCGAGTAGCATTCTAATTCCGCTAAGGAAAAACTGCTAATCTTTGGCCGCTATCTAGTCATCAACCCAATTTTTGACTTCTTCATAAGAGCAGAATAGCTGAACGGCCAGGCTATCGGTTACTGATCGGAAGTGATGTTAAATAATCAGAAGGAGCAATGTCTGGACTATACAGCCAGGAGGGTTAGAACTTCCCGCTTAACCGATTCGGCAAGGTCATCCTGCGACACGACAACGCTCGGCCGCATATTGCGGAAATCGTTAATTACTACCTCGAAACGTGGGAATTGCTACCCCACCCACCGTATAGTTCAGACATCGCTCCATCCGATTAGTAACTATTCCAATGAATCACACACCGACCAGCACTTTCGCTCGTACGAAGAAACCAACATGATCAACTTTTATTGCGCTGTCTCAAATGAGGCGCTTTTATCTATTCGCAGTCGAAACCATAATTACCTTACTTTTCATATGGCAAAACAAAAACCATTTGCAATAATCAAAGCATTAAAAGAACATCATTGTAAATTTGTATATCTAATTTATCACCTCTGTATTTCTCCATTCTAGGATAGAGCGCGGCAGAATTGCGAATGCGTGGGCCGGATGACAATTGACAGCAAGGAATATTGTATTTGCAAGCAGCAAGTGCAAACACTTCTAATGCGAAACTTTTCACATGCGCCGAGTTTGTATTTGGCCTGCATGGAAAAAAACGGCAACTTTTTCAATTAAGAAAATGCAATTTTGCGATTCGTTCATTTCGCTTCTACGGCCCTCGCATTTAGCCAAAGTCCAAAGTTGATTTTAATTAAACGATTATTATTATATTGTTGGCCTATTTTGCAAATTCTGTTAAAGCGGCGAAAATTGGGAAGCTTGAAAATTGGAAAGGACGACGTCCGGTGTGCGATTAGAATTTATATTCGATGCACTGGCGTTCTACAATTACATTCGACACTGTGTGTCGCGGGCGTGCAATGTTAATTTCACTGCAGCTAGATGAGAGAGAGTTTTGGACAAAATGCCGCAGTGATCTAGCGCTAATGACAATATTATGTCTGATTATGTCGCCAACTGGACAAACCTTGTTTGGAAACTTTGCATATCCTCTTCGATTTCTAATTATTAACTGATTAAAGGAAAAGGGGTAATGTCTAGTAAATGCGTTGAAGTTGACTTGATTTTAATGCAGCGGCGGACATCTGTGCAATGTTAATCCGCTTATCGTAAGGTGTTCCACTATTGCTACTAATAATTTAATGCCCTTTTTGATATCGCGAGCTAATTTCATTCACCAAAAAAGCGGAGGGTGAATTCCCAAAGAATATTTAAAATTTGGAAAATATCTGTGAAACGCTATTACTAATCTAGTACCTACTATAAATATACATTAATTCCACGACCATAAACGCATAAATTCTATACTATTAATTCATCCAACCGCTAACTATTAAAAATAGAATTTGTACTAATCTCTATTGTTAGGGTGATAAAATCGTTTAAGTGCAGATTAATGTAAAATAGGAAAATGCAAACAACTACGAAGCGCATGAAAGGCTGAGCTTAATTAGCGTTTCGATTGAATCACTTTACCGGTACATGCGGCGCGGGCGGGGTTGCGGTTTCAATCGGACGTTGCGTGGGTGTGAAAAGCTTGACATAACAACGCGCTATTGAAACGGTGAGCGGTGTTGCATGTATGTCCCTATATCACATCATGGTTGAACAGTTTACATTCTGTTTATTGTGCCTTCCCAATTGAAATATTGCTATTTACTTGCTGATTAATTGCCGTGTAAATGACTAGTCACCGTTTGATGTATCAACGCTCAAAGTTTGATTGAACGCCTAAACTATCTTATTTTGATATGAAGTAGAAACTTTCCGATACCGGGAATCATAACCAAGCCTTGTGAGTGAAGGCCAGATATTCTAGCCACTAGACGATATCGGATTGAAGTCACTATAATTTCATTATCAGGCAAAAACCAAGTTATCCACAAACAAACAAAAAACGAACAAAAAATGAAAATATAACGTATGCGTTTTAATAATGCAAAACATGCTACCGTTTATAGAAATTGCCGATATACTTATTCATGCAGCGTCGCACGGGTATAAACGTGTGTTGTTCTGCCGTTAATTTTAATATACTGTCTAGTACTTGCTAAACATTTAGTTAAAATGTTTGCTTTTGCTCGTGTTGCGGGCCAAGAGGATCTGTGGACGCAGCAGGCGAAAGCGGCAATCGGCACTGCGCGTGCTACGTGTCGAATGGCAGCTGCCACTGTCGTAAGGAATCGCCGATCCGTTGCACGCAATGCAGCCTCGAACAGTACTGCAATCACAGTAAGTATCACTGCCCGTGCCCACATTACTTGCGCAAGGCATTCAATGACGAAACACACGCCGTGTGGAAAACCTTCGTCCTTCGGGTGCGCTGCGGGTCGGCCGCGGTCGAAACTATATGCGGAGATCAATAGCAGGATACATATAGTATATCAGCCTCGCGGCGACTTTCGTTTGACGAATGAAAAACTAAAACGATTCAAGCATCCAATTACAAGTCCGAGGATAGCAAATATTTGCAATGCAAAAGGGGCAGATACCTATTAATATTCTGCTAGAATGGAGGGTATACTGACCTCGGATGCGCTTCTCGTTTATATTTTATTAATAAATCGGGCTTCCATTTACAACTGAATTTTTAATTTCATTAATATCGTGATTATGCGTATCCCAACCCTTTTCACACCCTGTCTGCGTTCGATTCTGCCTACTCTCTGGGCGCATAACTCTCTCTTTTTCAAGCCCGCCAATTAATTATTGAATCCACGAAAATAGTGAACGTTTCAGTCACCTCGCCGCGGTATTCCAAAACCCTTTATCAAATCTTCCTCCTCATTGAACCGCAAACAGTTCATTCCGTACCAGGGCGATCACCGACAGACTCGCAATTGCTTAGGTGCGCACACTAGGCAAAACGAAGATACTTTGATTAATTGATTTCATTAATCGCGCGCTGTGCTGCAACTATGAAACTTTTTATTGATTACTCACCGGCGTGGCGTGAGTGTATAATACACGTTAACAATTATTTCTATTTGCATGGAATTTTATCTCCGTCGTTAATTATTCTTAGCGTGTGTTTATGTAATTTTATGTATTCAACGCAATGCGCCTATTTTTTTTTTGGTTGAAAATTAAATGAAATATTTCTACAAGGCAGAGCTTTATTGTGTCAGGATTAAACCAATGCTGTGGGGAATTATTTTATTTTATTGGGGCGCTCATCGATCTTGCTGTTTTTATCAATTTATTTCGACGCGGTGAGCGCTTTCTCGATAAATTTCAATTTTGTACTAAATTAATATTGAATGCTTCGGCGATTTGTATTTGTTAGTTTTATATCAATTTCAACAGATATCTGACCATTTAATTAAATTTGAATTATTGACATTATAAATAGCACTTCACACTTACGCAAACTATCAAGTGAACAAATTAGTTTTAAGGTTTTTCGTAAAGATGGTGCAAAGCTATTAATTGCAATGAATAATAAGGCAACCTGGTTCATGCTGAAGCCTGATCATTGCACTTTAACTTTATATTTCACTATTTTTTATTTCGCCGAAATGTAATTAATATATTGTTGATGTTTTGTTCCATGGTCCTGGGGTTCATTAGATAAAGTAGAAAAGAAGCGTTGTCTTCCCCAGTATATATACTGGGGAAGACAACGCTTCATACATGAAACATACATGAAACGCAAAACTGTGTTTATATTAAACTTAATTAGTGGCGCCAAATTGCGTTGCGCAGTGCGCAATCGAATTGTGTGCGAAGGAGCTTAAGAACACACTCCCCATGAAGATGTATTTGATTTATTAGGTAGTCGCGCGAGGAATGAAGACGTTCGCTGTCGTTGCACTATTTACCAATGCCACACAAAGAATAAAAAACACAGACTCTGACGATATAAATTTTGTTACGGCACGTATGGTACCATGTACGTGTGCTTCGTTTCGTTTCTTTTGTCATTGCATTGAATCGGAGCGTTACGCTGGCCTACAAGATCGCGTTCGGTTTTCCGCGGTTTTGCGCACACCATTCAACAGCAACGGCCAAGTAACAAAAATCGAAAGAAACACATCGTAGAATGCTGGAACACAGCAGAAGAAAACGATGAAAAATGATGTACACGAAGAAAAAAGTTTCACTGAGTGTGGGATGCGCCAAGCGAGAAATACTCATAGCTCGCAGTTGAGAGCAGCTATTTGTTGGTTGTCTAGTGAAAAATGTGGCCCCGCGGAAATTTGTTAAGGTATTATCGAAATTGCAAATTTTGGTTGGATTTTTATTGAGTATTATACTTGCATTGAATGAATCTAAATAGAAATAGCTTTTTGAATTGAATGGCTGATAAGAAATAGCTTCGGAATTTGAATGGATTAAAATACGATGAAAATATTTAATGACCCGTCAGTGTGCGGAAGGACGCAAACCAACGAATGACAAATATCAAGCTTTGGTGCAAAATGGTAGAATCGGCCAGAATATCGAATTATCTCCTCCGGAATTACAATATGCGCCGTGTTATGTTTGCAATTAGGTCGTTCGCAGTCCAATTTACCGTTAAGCAAACATGTTGGTTTTTCCAGCTAGTATACTTCCCTACCTGATTCCAACATACGAAAAACAATCTTTAGTTGCGCACCGAATTAAACTGAAAATATTCCATGGGTCGACTACATCATTACCGGATTCTGTATTATACTTGACATTCTTATCGCTTATAGCCTGCAAACGGGTAAAAGCGTAATCTATGAGGACTTGCCGGAAAATTTTTAGGATGTTTATATAAGCTTAGTGTTTGGTTGCGCAGCGTCGCGAGAGGAGAACAGCGAGAAGAGACGCATTGCCGTCAGGGAATGACATTCGAGGCAATTTGTCAAGATTAATAGCCGGGCGCCTTTCGCCGGCATTATCGGCCCCATTCGTTTCGCACATGTCCACGGGATGGGTCGTGCCATTGGTTCATATATAATTGTCGTTTGTCGGTCTTCTAGGCCGCGCGCGATGACATAAACGATGTACCTGACTGCTGTGGGAATGGGCCAACCATTACGTTGCAAGGACGAGAAGGAACGAAGTGCAAATTACGAGAAGGCAGAGCGCGGCAGTTGTGGTTTTTAATCTATTCGTGGTCGCTTAACTGATTGTGAACACAAATTACTGTAAAATGAAGTCTGAAAAGAAATTGAATTGTATATGTGATTGTCGATAACCCGAGTGAAGGGTGTTTTGCTAACGCCGGAGATCGTTAGCAAAACACACACAGTTAGGTTTTTAATGTCATTGTTTCGCGTCTCGAGGACGATAAATTGTGCACCAAAATTAAATGCCCGTGGAGATGTTTTATCATCGCATGTGGAAAGAAAAGGGAAATTGCAGGTGATTTGAAATGTTGGCAAATGTGGCTATAAAGCAAGTTGTTCATGAAAGGACACAGCGATAGCAAATATTAATAACATAGCAATTTGCAATTGATTTCTTGCAAATAATTCATATTTTATAGTATTAATTCAATAGGAATATAAACTCATTCCGCTTGGTTGAATATGTATATTCCACCCTCGCACACAATGTGTCTACGTATAAATGTGCATGTTTCCACAGGTTGAAGATAAATTAATTATCTCGCCTGCAAATCTCCATCCATTGTGCATTGAATAAACCGAGAATGATAATCATATTGTTTGCAGTTGCATCGGTGGTCATCTGCAGCTGATGACCGGCGCGGAGCCGCTTTACAGCCCTCATGAGAATCAACCGTGCAGCCAGAATGAGCGCTACCCGCCTCTGTCTCCGACGACGGCATTGCAACGTTGCTTTTTGATTAAGTGCGCGTCTGAATTATTATTTGAAAATTTAAAGGATTTTGTTTGAAACAGTAATAGCAGATGACGAGGACCATCTACAAATGCTTCTTTACTGTTTCGAACAAGCTGTAAAATATGACAGTCTCCACATCGAAAACAATTTGCATAGTAATCTCCAAGGTACCAACTCGATGCAAGCTCGAGGTGCAGGGGAAAATCATGTAACAGGTTATGTCTGCAAAATACCTAGGCTTCTCCTCCTCATCTTCCTCTTGATGTTGCGCCATGCGACGACTTGTAAATGTGTTACTCTGACCCAATATATTTTCAAATTGACAAAAATTCAACATGTTTCGATTGCAATACCAATGTTGGCAAAGACGCATTTGTTTACATATTTATAACAAGTATTATTAATTGCACATCATGATATAAATCCAAAATAAAAACAAATTGCATCAAATAATTGTGTATTATAATATACCTTAATGTTATTAATATGTTTAGTCGTTCCTAGCATTGTGAATGAATTTACATTTTGTCGGTTTGAAATATTTTTCTCAGAGTCAGCTTAAGGTTCATATTACTTTTCTAAGTTGAATAAAGATATTTTGTGCTTCTTCTATTCGGATACTGATTGAGTGGTCCTACTTTTTATATTGTGTGCATCCTAAATATGCAAATTTACTTCTTTTTTCCAGTTGTTTTTTTATTTATTTGTATATGTAATTTTTAATATTTTTTTATTTTTAGCCATCGGGCCATCGTGCAATAAAAGCTTCACAACCTTTACCACATTCTTGGATGCGATATCCAACATCTAACGCATCATCCTGCCTTCTTGCATCATTAACCCGCCATCCGTTCGGCACAACAACCCAATTTTGGGCGGATTATAAGCGATAAATTGTTTGTTAAATACAGTTTGCCCCCGTTGAAGTTTGGAACCCTTTCCGGCCGTTTATCTCTGACGCTGCCACATTTAATATTGCCACACGGAACACTCGTTACGCTTTGATGGTTGATGTTTATGCTAGGACAAAGTTTTCAACTTACCTTTTACGGCCACCCGGAGCTTTATAGTGATTTCTTTCGTGCAGAATTTATGTCCTTTCACGTTTAATTAAAATTTGAATTACACCGCAAAAGCAGCTATACTCATATTGTCCATTCCTACGCGTTAGCCGCTTCATTGCTTCCTCTTCTCTACGATGAACGTCAACGCGATCAAGTGCACTGTGACAAAGGTAGGTAGAGCATCAAATACAATTTCCGGTTTAACAATTAAGTGAAATTTATTTGACGGAATGAAAATGTTCAATTTGAGGCAGCGCATCAACTGATATGTTTAACGAGATCGTATAAACGACTGCTTTACGTTGCAGACGGTAAAGTACACCGTCACGTTGCCGAGTACCAACACGCGATTCTTGAATTCATTCGATAGACGCAGTCGTTCCAGTGTCTTTGTCTACACATTTAGGTCTCCAATTTCATTTGCTACACATCACTCTATAACTTTGTGTTGCGCCATTTATAATTCGAAGTGTTCTAATTGTTTTTAGTGTTTGTTTAGTTTTATATGTTTTGCTGGTTCTGTCTCCGTGTATTAAAATAAATTTCATTAGTTTGATTTGTTTTAAGTACCCTATTTCCAAGTTGACTTCCATTTTTTTCTACCATTCTCTTGCCTTGATAATGAAGTCACAATTTATAATATCACCAGCAGCTAACTTCCAATCATAGAGTAATTGCCAAATCGATTCCATTGACAGTTCGCAGAAAACACATCAATGCAGTTGCGACGCTGGGTAGGTGGCAGCGTATTGGCGTCGCATCCAATTCTCCGAAAAGCATTTTCCCGTTAGGAAAACTTTTTCCACCTGCTTTAAACAAATCTGTTTGAAAATTATATGCAAAACTTACTTCGTGGCTGTCGTATTGGCTCTCTTTTGCGCACCGTGCTCATATACTTAGATATTCGCCGAGGGATTTATTTCGACACAAAAGAAAAGCGGCAGCGGTTGTTTTATGTATACGAAATTACAGACGAGGAATGATATACGGAGATGTTTTATGTGTGCTCCTGGCCCTGCAATATTAACAATATTTACATTATCTAGTACATGCGCACGAACAACTGGAGTACTGCGGTAGGGTCGCAATACTCTAAACGGCGGAGCAGCAGTTGAAGAGAAGGTATATGATGATGATGGTCGACCATATCGAGTGTTCTCATCGCCGACGTGAGGGGTTTTATTAGTTTGATCCTTTTTGCCCGCAAGTACCTACGTTCTGCCGAAAGCTAAGTGACTAAAACAAGAACTGTGGTGGAAGATAGAAATAACAATCAAATTTGTAATGAAAATAATAAATATTGCGTTTCAAACGCAAATCAAGAGGATAAACAACAAATACCATTATCATAGTTTATTACGCAATCAGGAACAACAATTTGCACACATTCTTAAACACGAAAAGCAAAGACAGATCGATTCTGTGAAGGGACACAATCCGTATACAAACAAGCGATATTTCGGAAGTTGATCGTGTTCCGGACGACCCCAAAATGTTAAGCTTCCTGAAAGTTTAGCGTCGACCTTCGATCGGAAAACAATTCATATATACTTATTTTTAGTCGGTGGGAACTGGGGAGGGGCGTAATGCAGTGTAGCAAATATAGCTTTTAGCATGTTATCAATTTTGGCGATCGACCGGCCGGTTGGCTTATTGCGGACGACGACAGATTATGTACATGCCGGCAAGGAAAGACGCGATAACAATTTATGTAACAGCCGCGCGCAAACATGATACGGGGTGACGTATCTACGTCACCCAAATCGCTTTCCATTAAGTGTAAAAATGTGCCGGTCAATATTTAATCATATGACTTTATTCGCGCTAAGACTCATAGCATGAGCTACTCTGTCTATTCGATTGAAATCATGCGATTTTATGCGGCGCTATCAATTTTTGCAATCTAACAACAGGCGGTCTTTATCACCCATCATTTCGTGCGCCCACTTGCCCGTGCAATCAAAAGCGGAAATATGGTATGTGCTATTTTATTGAATTGTCCCTTGCATGAATTTTCCTGCATGCATGAATTTTCCGATACGTGCCATGGCGCTATCATCCTACGTGAGACACAAAAATATGAATTTCCGTTCGGCACCTAATTTGGCACCCAAATCTGAGACTCGAATAGGTGGCATTAGAAGTGAGCAAATTTTTGAACCTTAGCCTAACAACCACCGCCAGAGAACAATTAACTCAATAATACTTGCCTGATACAATATGACTTCGGAGCGAGTTTCTTAGATAAAACGAATGCGTAATTAATACAAAGTGATTTTTAAGATTTTATCATACCATCATCGTGATGACCCCTACGCCGCACTGGTGCACTTTAAATGTCGCCAACATTTTTACTCTATGGTCGTCGTACAGACTCTCATCTCCGTGCGGGGCTGTAAAAAATTTAAATGCTGCGCCGAAATGGCGTTTGCAGATCTCCTTTGGCGCACATAAAATGCACAACAGACCGCAATACACGCCCGTACTACAAGCACTTTCCTTCCCGGGTACACGATGCCGACGTCAGTGTACTTAATTTATGCAAATTGTGCGAAAAGACGCACATGAAGCGCGACTGGAAAGCGCAAAGATATTAGTCGTGAAACGGCCGACGTTTGCTTTTTGTCCTCCATGTTGGTAGTGCTCGTAAATTATAACCGTTCTGAGCATTATTTTTTATTACCTTAATAGCCCTTTTGTTTTACTGCGAGATATATTTCAATTTTACCAATATGATGCCAATTTATATAAGTATCAGTTTTCAGCGAATGCAACATTTATAACGGAACAGGTGAAAAGCTACTGGGCGGATGCCGATAGACATTGGTAAAGCAATCAACTTAGTTGCCACTAATATAACTTTTTAACTTGGTACGTGAACTTAAATAATAAATACTTTAATATAAATAGCTTCTTGGAATTAAAATGCAATTATTTTGATGGTAATTAATTTTGGACTTTGCGGCGCATAAATCTTGATAACATAAAAATATCGCACGTTTAACCACTCAACGTGTAACCTCTGCGGCCGGCGCGCCGATTTATTATGTATGCATATGAAACCGGTATTGGCATGTAGCGGTCAGTAGGCACAATTGTAGGAACAGTCAAAACTTACCATTGGCGCTAGTTGGCGTCTTATGATCTGTCAACAATATCCAATACCAAACATTTCAAGTTTCATACAACATCGTG
>JARJDR010018847.1:0-15087 GCA_030264135.1 Myllaena sp. GC000078 | reverse complement strand
TGAAAAGATGCGGCTGCGCACCCGGAAGTATAATGGCGACCTTGACGCCAAGGGCACCGAGCTGATGAAGTGCAATCTGTAATTATCGCCATTAAAGAAATACCTTGCCAATTTACCAATTTATTCAGTTGATTAACATACCCACATACCTTTGGCGTTCGGGAATGCGAATGGTAATTAAAGTTAATGACGGCGAACCACGCGAAAGGTTGTTTATTAGCATCATGGCGGTCGTGTGCAACGCTTCCATTTTGATGGTTGCCATCTTGGTGGTTTTCAGCCACGCGGCCAACGATGACTTTGATAAGCAAGTGCACAGCGCAACCACCCTAGCAGAGCTCTTAGAAATCGCCTACAACATTAGCAATCTCGCACCCCGTTTCCCCTACGACGAAGAGTACCGTCTTCTCGCTTCGATTCTAAGCCACGAAGAAGACTTCCGTCGCATCAACAAAACCTACGCTGGTTATCTCAAGGAAGTCGCCAAGAAATGCCAGAAGGAGAAGCAATCCTACATGAAGACTGCCAAAGACGCCGAGAAAAAGTACTCGGAACAGAAGCTAACCACGGCTAAATACGGAAACGCTACTGCGGTGAAGTACAAGAAGCAAATCGACCATTTTCCGGCGGTGGTCGATGAAATCAAGCAAATCATGGCGCTGCCAACCACCACCGACTCGGAAGAGCAGAAGCAAAGATTATGGCGAGCTATGCATAAACTAGACGTAGCCCATCGTGAGTTTTACGTGCCGGTGCGCAAAGAAACCGACAAGCGCATCGCCAAAGCGCGCAAACCCCTGCAGAAAGCCAACGCGGCGCTGGATAAGAAGGGTAAAGCGCTCGCCAAGTGCATCAACAAGTACTTGTAACGTTGTAACCTTGCAACTTGTAACAGTTTGTTGACCGGTTTAATAAATCTCTTGGAAACTTGCGTAGAAACATTACGTAACATTAATGGCGGTTGCGCAACTCTTCGAGTTCGGCTTCTTCGTCCACCGAATCATCCGAGTCGTCGGCGTCGCTGCCATGCAGGGACGTCGCCGGCGTGGTGTGCCTGCTGGAGGTGGGGCTGGGCGGTTCTGAGATGGGGCGCGGGTATTTGTAGGCGATGCCCTGCTCCAGCTCGCGTTCCAATTCGGGGAAGACGACGTGCAGCGCTTTCGTGCGTGCTTGCCGGTAGTACTAAAAAGAGTTGGGTTATGTAGAGAAGGTCTTTGTCGAAGGGAAGAGGGTTTTACTTACCACTCCAAGGTTGCGCCAGTCCAGCATATCGCTGAGACGCTCCGTTCGGTTACGCTGAATGATGCGCTGTCGGCGACTCAACCGGCTGAAGTCGTGCATGTAACAAGCTAGTTGGTTGACGCTATCATCCAGCCCGATGTACCTCCGATCCACGATGTAGATGCCGTACGACATTGGGTCGGCGATGTGCTCTTCCATAAAACACCCAAAACCTACCCCAAAAAGCAGTTAATGAGTTAATTCAGTTAGGGTTGAATTAGGTTAAGGGTCTGAGACCCACCTGAGAGATTGGTGGTCACACTGGGTATCCCCATCACGGTGCACTCCGCCGGTGTGTAACCCCATGGCTCGTAGTAACTCGGAAACACCCCCAAATGACAGCCGCGCACAAACTCCTCGTAATCCAACCCAAACAGCGGATTCGTTGAGCTGAGGAACTCCGGATGGAACACAATCTTGACGCGATCATGCGAAGTATTAAACAGATTGCAACGCCGCACCGACGACAGCACCGGATCGTTCCAATCATCAACGATATTATGCGTAGTCACCGGCGGCAAACCAGTGCGTCCCAAGGAAAAGATGCAGCGCTTCAAACGCACTAACTCTTCTTTCTCCAGCAGGTCATTCGCCGGATCCGGCATACGGCCAGAGAGACAGATCTCGTACATGCGCTTGCCGATCTTCGCCTGGATGTCGTTGATCGTCTCGCGCAAGCTCTTCGTCACTGCGTGCCCGCGCAGCGACTCCACGTTGAAGTTGTTGGTCTTGGCCGGAAAGATGAGGAACGCCACCACGGTGACGTCGCTATTGTATTGCTGTGCGAACCGGCAAATTAACCGCAAAACCAAGAAAGAGTCGTATACTTACATTGAGTAAATGGTTCAATCTTGCGAGTGCTTCGATGAAGATATCCGCGCCCTTATTACCAAACTCGTAGCGGCCGGCGATGAAGAAGTACAGCGTCTTATCCAGATCGAAATCGTAATGGCTGAATGGAAAAAACGGAAATGGAAACATAAGGGATGAGAAAACATGGCGGAGTTTACCCGTAGAAATGGCCGCGCACAAACTCATTGATCTTCTCCTTGGAGACGGCGTGCAGGTTTTGAAACTCGTGCAGCGCGGAAAACTTCTTGACGTTCAACCCGTTGGGGGTGATGACATCCGCTTTGCGCTTGAGCAGGTGCTCCGCCTCGTAGCCGGTGATGTCCGAGACGGTGGTGAACGTGTGGCAGAGATGCGTGGCGGCGCGCTCCATGCAATAACGATGGTAGATTTGTCTCTTTCCAGCTTCCTCATCAACGTTGAACTGTTTCAACCAATCATTCACGCTAAGCTAAGTAAAACACGTGGCTTGGTAGTTGTTACTTTATCCAGATTATTGTAGAAATCCGTGTTGCCCGCGCAGAGATACCTCCCCAGCAAGGTGGCGTGCGTGGTGAAAACGGTGGCGATATGCAAATGACGGATGCGTGTGATGATCAACCCCACACCAGCCTGCCACTCGTGGAAATGCCCGCAGATGCGCGGCGGAACACCATCGCCATGGTTCTTGGCCGCTTCATAAAACTATCAAACTGTCAATTAACCGGAGGAGGAAGAGGAAGAAAGGAAGAAGGTTAGGAACCGGAAGTTACACGTTTTTTTTTGTTACCTCGCCGAGGAACTCTGCCACCATATTGCCGAGGATAATCGCATCATTCGCTTCGATGTCGAGATGCGGAACGCCCAGGGAGCACTTGTCCCAGAGCTCGCTCTTAAACTCGTCGAGCTTCCACGCCGCCGTGCCGACGTCCATGAGGATGATCTGGGGATTGCCGTCGACGAGCCACCGGCCGGTGACGACGCGATAACCGCGCCCCCGCATTGCAGCGATGGCGGTGTTGAGTGCGGGATTGCCGAGTGGGCCTTCCTCCACTTCGGTGCGCGCGCAATTCTCTTTGTATGGCCCGATGAGACAGTATTGGTCGCCCATTTCTTCAGTGGACACGTATGCCTTGGAGCGAATCACCGTGTAGATGCCACCAACTGGAATAAGCGCATGCAAAAAGGTGCCAAAGTGAAAAAATTGTAGTAGAATTCGAGTAAAGTTACCTTTGTTGGCGGCCTCCCACGCCACTTCAAAGGTCCAGCGGTTCTCTTCGCCGGCGAGCATGCCGCGATCGAGGTAGGCCAGCAGATTGGAGCTGGACTCGGCGCGGTAGAAGCGGCGTGTTGATTTTTCCTTCTGCATCTTTTCTCGAGTCGCTCGAATAAATTAAAGTTTAAAACAATGCGTTTCTGGAATTGAAAACAAATCGGGGTTCGTTCGATCGATCGATCTATGCCATCGATCTATTAAGTTATGGGTTAACGATAATCAAGTGCGTAATTCATGAATTATTATTACAACTCCGTGGCGCAGCTGATAAAATTGTTTATGTAGTAATAAATATTACTTAACTCTACGTCGGACTGGGCTTAATCTCGCGCCGCTCACGCTCGCGTTACTCTCGTGCACAAACGCACGCGGCAACGAACGCGAATAAAAAAAACTACTACGATATGACATTTAACTGATTGTGGAACGGGTTCCGGATTTACATACTGCTTTACATCTCTACTTTGCTTGACATCTACATAAAAACGTGCAAATCACACTGGAAAACGAGTAAAGGTACTTACGCTTAAGTTAAGAACACATCCGCCGGTTTAAAAACTAATTAAAAACACAATCACACACACGCACACAGGAGGGGGAACACAAAAAACCTCACACAAATCAATTTTACGGATCGATAAGAGAACACGCGCCGGGCTGGATCGAACCACGCTTTCAATTAGAATAACTACTCGCCGCTAGTGGAATGCCGAGACGCCGTTCGCATCTGGAATGCGGTGCTGCGCGCAACGAGTATTACTGAATAAACTAGTTGAAGCAGTTGTTGAAGTTGAAGTTCGCGGAGCGCATTCGCGCGCCCTTTTTGCCCGACCAGCACACGTGCGTGCGAGAGGAGTGAACGCGTTCTGCTGCTGATTGTGAGCCGCGCGCGCCGGCGCCGTTGACCTACGACACGTGGTAAGTAAAGGAGGAGAAACGCTCCTACGCATGCGCAACGCACTTTATAGCAGCGCACTGTTTGCTTGAAGGTCACCTTGGGAACCAAAACGGGAAACAGGAGTTACTTACAGGGTACAGGTTATAAACTCCAATAAGACATCCAATACGTACAACAAGTACATGTTTATCAAAAATATATGTAAAATATGTAATATGTAGATTGTTGTCATAGGAATGAATATCAATGTAAATGTATTTAGGTATCTTAAAAATAACAGGTTATATAAATATTTGAATACTTCCAGTTAAGTCAGTGTTTTGTATAAATGGCACAAATGTACAATCATCCATCTCATTTCATCAAATAGTTGCTTACTTGATTGGCTTATTGGTTATTAATTCGTTTACTTAAGGCACTTTTCTTCAAGGCAATAATAAGTAATTTAGATAGAGTTAGCCAGCAGCAAAACAAGCACCGGAACAATACAATCGTTTATTCCGATACAAGAGCTTCGCGTCCAGCAATGGTTGCCGACACGTGCGACACGCAAAGCACTTGTCACTCGCATGGAAATGATCACCATTCAAATTCACGCCCGGCTCGTTCGGACGAATGATATACCCGCACGCCATGCACTTGTCCGCTTTGAGCAGCTCATAACACGGCAAACACACCGGTTGGTTGTTCTCGCAAAGATAATCCTTGCCCGCCAATGGCGTATCGCACTCAAAGCAACAGAAATGCTTAATATGATACGTGGTATCCTCCGTCAAGCAATACTCCTTCACAAAGATCAACTCATCGCATGCATTGCACCGAGGTATCCCCCGCATCTTGGCGTAATCCCGTCCACAGTACACATCATCGCTTTCCTTATGGTAGTAGTAAAAGAGATCAACCAGTGGTTGATTGCAACCCGCGCACTTGAAACACCCCGTATGCCAAAGCGCGTCCGCCGCGCGATCAATCTGTATCACCACCGCGTTGTCATCAATCATCTGCTTGCAGCGATGACACTCGGGGATGTCCTCACTTGCCGGATACTGGCCGGAAGCCAATGGCGGATTTGGCTGGTTGTGGTTGTGGTTGGCATAATTAGGGTAGTTGATATCATTCACAATCCCAATGTTGACGCGATGCGGTTCACGGGGATCCTCCACCGGACGTTGGAGTGTCATCGCAGCCAAGGCTAAATTCAATGGTCGGCCAGTATGAGGGTCGATCACATTCCCGTACTTATCCACCACTGGCGGAAGCTTCAACTCCAAGCCGTCTAAATAGATGGGGGTCCCATCAACCGTGGCTCCATTACGATCCACTTTAACACGCAAAGGTTGCCCGTGTTTGTCCAAAAGCGGTGCGCCCTTTGCACCGATGAGTTGCGCCCCTTGAATCTCCATATTGCTCGCCTGCATAATCGCACAACCATAATGATCCAGTTGGATCTCCACCGGCGCCCCATGTTGATCCACGATCGCAGCACCACTTCCAGTTACCAACCGCGCGCCATTAATGGCATTCAGGAATTGATTATCAGGACGTGCCAAATGATTAGTCCATTGGGGTTTGGGCAGCTGTTTGGATACAGCTACACTTGGTACATGCAGGTAGGTTATAGGTTGTACCCCGAGGGTGGTACCACCTTGTGCATCCAAAGGCATCGCGTACTTTGCATCCTGTTGCAGATGTTTCTCGATGGGTCGCCCCAGAATGTCGACAAGCGCACCCTGGGCGTCTGTTAAAGGCTGCTCGTTTTTGTCCAGCAGCATTGCGTACCGCGGTGCACCCAACGATTCGCGCGTACCATACGCAATGTTCTTAATAGGCGACCCGTACTTATCCAGAATCGGCGCTCCATTACGATCCAGGAACATCACGTACTCCGGATGTCTACTACCCAACTTCTCAACCACTTGCGCTTCGTACCGAGGACGCAGGAATGCGTCCAGGGGCACTTTAATCGGTGACCCGGTCGCATCCTTCATGGGACACTCATGCTCATCGAGTAATAAGCCATACTGTGGACGCACCGCATTCTCAAACTTGTCAACGATTGCCTCACGGTAAGCGTTGAAACTTCTCGCGTCGACAATCTCCCCACGGCGATCCAGCAGCACGCAGACAGCGGGCGTACGTGCTCCCAACTCCTCCAAGGTGCTGTTCTCCACCACCGGCGCACGGAAGTGATCCATATGGGCGGTGATCGGATCACCGCACTGATCCCGCAGCACACCACGCTCGCTATCCAGGAACACCGCAAACTGGGGACGTTCATCACTCCCGAAGATGGCGCGCCGAACCGGAGCCCCTGTCGCATCCAAAATGGGCGCTCCATTACGATCCAGATACGATATATACTTGGGACCATGCTCCCCAAGGGCAAACACCTCCGACAAAGCCTTCTCGAAAATCGGGCGGCCGTAGACATCCATCTTAACACGCACCGGACTACCACTTTGCGAGTCCACCACCGGCGCACCACTCCTATCCAGCAACACCCCCATATGCGGACGCACCTCGTTGCCGAACTTATCAAAGATGGCGCGGGTGGTTTCCGGCGGCGGCTCATCCACACGCCGCTTCACCGGATTTCCGGCGGCGCCCAACATAGGCGCACCATTGCGATCCAGTAGGAGCGCATACTCGGCTCGCGCCAGGGGTGGGATGCGCTCCACGAGCGGCGCGTCGAAAATAGGCGCTCCAAACAAGTCGAGCGCTGCTTTAAGCGGCTTGCCCATCGCGTCCTTCAGCGGTGAGCCGGCGGCGTCCAAGAGCATCGCGTATTGGGCGCGTGCCGGTGTCCCATACTCATCGCATTGCTCCCCAAGCACGCTGCGCTGCTGTCGGCGGATTGCCTCCAAGGAAGCGGCAAGTTTGTGATTGCCAAAAGCATCAATGTTCTCGTAGTCGTGTCGTGTTGCGGTACCGGAGGCCGGATTCAGCTTGCCGGTGAAGGAAGGCGCTTGGTAGTTGAGTAGTTGCCCCACACCGACGCTGGTTTCCTTTAGGTGGCTGACATAGTCGCGCATGCGTTTGGTTTCCTCCTCGGAGAGCGCGTGGCAGAGCGATGGGTCGACGTCATGGATGGGGATCTGTTTTTGGAGCAGTTGCTTGCGTTCCTGCGCAGCGCTGGAGCCTTTGATGGGGAGCTGATCGGGCGGGAGGTCTTTGAGGTAGCGCTCCACTGCTTCCTTGCTGCCTTTGGGCGTCCAGTCGAGTTCGAGTTCATTGGGACCCGATAGACCTGCGTAATTTACCAAAAAGTAACAAAGGTGGTCTGAAGATTAAGTTATATCGTGTGACGTACGTATTTTGTGGGTGGTACGCTTTGGTTTGCTGCCAAGCAATTGGAACTGCACCCAGCCGGAAACGTCGTCGTCGTAGACGCCATGATTCTCTTTGCCGCACTTGCAATTCTTGCAGATTTTGCGCCAGAAGTGCAAATCCAGACCTGTACAATTTTACAGTTAGAAAATCGACCAAGACCATGATTTACTTAATATATTTAGACAGTCGTATCAATAACTGAGATAAGCGCTCAAAATCAATAATATCGATTAAATTTGCAGTTCGGTAAATACCCAGTGAATACCACGTAGGTATTCATCCGTCGTCTCAGGGTCAATGAATCTTGAGCAATTCCTACAATGATTACTTTAAGTAATATCCACTATCCAATAAATGCTTCACAGTTACTACATACACATAAGAATGAATGTACAGATGATCTCCAACTGCCTTTACAACTAACCCTTTCCCTAATTCAATTCTTTTAAACTTTTTATGGGTTTGGTCGAGTTTATGAGGGTTATTTGTAAAAAGCAGATACTGAACCTTAACATGATGTAATCTGTACGTTACTTAACGATTGGTACTTAGCGAGATGTAAAACGCATGCGCAAGCCCAACCCATATTGGGCTAGGTCTGAAAAATGCTACTTCAAAGCGCCGCAAGTAGATAACATGCCTCCAGAGTGGAAAAAAGTGTTAAGTAAGTGCTTTCATTGATCTCACTCGCAATCAGCGGCGAGATAAGTAATGAAACACACCCATTTGCCAGAAGATTCGCAAAAGCTATCATAGTAATTTAAACAATGCGCGAAATATCCATTCCTAAAGAGAAACTCAAGCCAGAACGGTGGATTCATAAACTGGAAAAATACGGTATTGGATGCTGGAGAAGAGGAGGTGTACGGGTGGGTAAATAGAATTACCTGGACACTTCTCGGCGCAGGTGAGACACGGCGCGCCGGCGCCCGCCTCGTGGCCGAGCCGCGCCCGCACCTTCGCCTCGCGCTTCTCCTCCAGTTCGCGCAACCAGTTGGGCGGCGCCACCACGTCTTCGGCCAGCGTTGTCGTCATCTCTCCACTTCTTCTTCTTCTTCTTCTTCTTCTTCAGCGCTTCAAGCGCTTCAAGCAAGGAATGTTAAACGCCTCAGCCTCAGACGTGCGTGACCGTCTTCCACATCTTCTTTTTCTTCTTCTATTAGAACTTCCACCTTCTATTTGCGGGTCCAGGAAGCGTTCTTCTTGTTGTTCTTGTTCTCAAACCGGATGTAGCACTAATTGAATCAGCATGGCGTCCGGCCACGTGCTAATTTCTTCACTTTCACTTTTTATATTGTTTAATACTTGCACACGTCCAACAATGAACTTCGACTCATTCAAGATTTCACTTCGCTCATTTACATTCCCAGGTGATTCTCATTCTCATTTTGGAGATGTGTGCGCGGCTGGGTTGGTGCAGGTTGGTGTCTCGCGTGTGGCGAACCATGAACATACCTACATCCGCAGCCTCTTCTTCTTCTTCTTCTTTTTCTCCTTCTCCTTCTTCTTGTTATTCGTCGTCTTCTTATTCTTTCAAAGTCTGGCTTAGGAACGAACAAGTAAGATCTTCTTCTTTTTTACTTTTTCTTAGCAGACAGGTAAAATTCTGTCGTTTTCTGCTGTTATAACACATTGTCCAGTTCTCAAATTCTGAATGTTTACCATTCCGAGGTAATTATTGTAGCACCGTTGTAATTTATAACTTTTTTTATACCTTTTGCTTTCACGTGACACGTATATTTATAGCAGGAGTGCAGAAGCAGTGTGTGTGCACCGCGCAACCGCTGTTCGTCGACTGAGAATGGGAAGCATGGGAAGACTGGGAGTTGGCCAATCACTGAATCACTGTGAGCCTCATGAGACGAAGGCTCCGATGGACTCCAACCAACTCCAACCAACTCCAACTGGCTCCAACGAGGCGGAAGGGACACACAATCTACAACCACATGCGTAAACACTTGATAATTATTAACATTAATTAACAAATCACAATTCCCAAGCTTGAAATATATGCCACGACCATCAAAACAACTCCCGAGCAATAGTGTTCTTTATCAGCGTACCAGATAAGGAAACCAGAACGACCAGAATCATTTCAACTACAAACTTATTTGCGGTAACGTACTGTATCGACGCCATCGACGCTTAAAATCAGCTGACTCATACAATATGGCGCAATGGAGTGCTTGGAAGTGCTCAAGAGGGGTTATGTACGGCATGCGTTTCTTCCAAAAACCACGCCACATGGCAGTTCGGTGAAGCCGGTGAAGCGCAAGGCAAGGGCAATGAGTGCGTGAACGTATTGTGTTAGTATAATAGTCCGCGCTGGCTTCATCACTTTCTGCATCGGTGGATGCCCGCCAAGTCTACTGTTGGTTGGTGAGTATGATGATTCATCTTTCCTTCCATTCATCGTATTGTTTCGCAGTAATCTAGAAATGTTATTATCGTATTCATTATATTCAAGTCAGTTATACATTGTTATGTTTAGCTACTGATTGTTAGGGTAAGTGAAACCTTATACTTACGAGTTACGGCGAAATAAGATGATTCATCAAGCTACGTATTGACGATGTGTATTACATTTCGGTGTCTGGCAAGTATCACAAGTCCCTAGCTGTCCCTAGCTTGCAATTAGATTTTCTTGTAGTCGGGAACATACACCATACACCGTTTAGAAATCCTATCCATTTTATTACAACCAAAATGCAAATGAAGATGACTTGTCTTCAATCCTCCCTATTCATCCCTATTTAAACGCTCAGCAAACTCAGCAAAACGAATTCCCTATACCAAGTTACGGTGTTTAAAAATCCACCGCCAACTTAAACCTTACACTCATTGCACGCATTGCACTGCTTATCATGCCGACACTGCAAACCGCCACCTATAAAAAAAAACAAAGCAGACAGATAACAATCATGGGAAACGAACCGGTAGTGTTGGTAAAACAACCTACTGCTAACCCCGTCGCCTAAGATACTTGGCACTGCTTTTGTTTCAACAAACAAAAGTCAAACTGTTAGTCAACACGAAATGGAATCACTGCCAGCAGACATTCATCATCGCCGCAAATCCGAAACCAACCCCAAAACTAAGGTCATATAACGTTTTTATAATTTGCAGCAAAAGCTCTGTTCTGTTCGAGATAGAATTACACATTATGGAAATTACCAATCACAAAATAATTCAATTCAACCTTCAAAACATCGTCAGGTCGTCAGTTGGCTATGATCATCGGCAAACAACCGCCACATCCGCTGTTACCGCCGTTGCCTTCGGACGGCCTTCTTGAATCATGCACAGAATCATCCCGATCGTCGATTGTTCCTGGCGATCCTGGCGATACTATCAACAGCGGTGCTCCGTGCCCACACACGGCATTTCCCTTTGATCTCCACACGCGGCTGCCGTTCCATGCCGTTCCCCTCGCAATCGTCGGCGCAAACGCGCGCATTTGCAGCCGCGAGATGCAACTCCCCCTCGCCCACCAAACGCACCCCATCGAGGTCGTCTCGCGAAACACGGAACAGTCGGAAGAGTGATGCCGCCTCGGCGGCGGGTGGTGGCGCAGCGTCGGCGATCAAACTGGAGCCGTTGGACCCGAACGCCATCGCTTTGGCTCCACCGGCCCGCTTGAAGACCATCCCACGCACCCAGCTGGTGGTCGCCCCGCTGGAGTTCGATCTGGATGACGTGTACGCCAGCTGCGCAGAAGACGTCGGGGTGTTGGCCCTCCCGCCGTACGCTGAGCCCTATGACGCTGAGTTCGTGGATCTGCGCCACCACAACTATCCGGATATTTGCAACGGCGTGCGACAACTGTTCAACGCGTACGTTCCGTTGATTCCAGCCCTCGAGGAAGACGAAGAGGACTGGGAGGATGATGATGATGATGAAGACGCGCCGGAAGATGACGTGCTGTTGGTGGTCAACGATTGCTGTCGGTTTTGTCTGCGTTGGAAGCGTGGGGTGTGCAAGGGGATGTTGGGGGAGGTGGTTGGGAGTCTGGTAGGGCGTTTGCTGGCTGGGAAGTTTATACCCATTGCGATTGAAGCGCGTGATATGGTGGAGGATCCCGAGGGATCGATTCCTGTGTATCGCGCAAAGCATCCGGAGGATGCACCGTTTATTGCGAAGGCGATTGCCAACTCGCTGGTGGACCGCGATAGGCCGCACGCGCGTTTTGCCGAGCCGCTGACGGCGCGCGTGCACGCTCAACGCGGTCGTACGAGTGTGGCGATGTACTGCAATCCTTTTGTGGAGTGGTCGGAGCATGGAGGCGACGGGATGCGCGTTGAGCATTGGTTGGTTTTGCAGGAGTGTAAACGCCGCCAAGAGGTGGTGCAGGCGTTGAGGAAGACACGCAAGAAGGCGCTTCGCACCCGGAAGCCATTGGCCGCAAAGAAGCGTAAAGCGACGGAGGTGCTTGAGCGGAAGAAGGGGGTCAAAGAGGAGAAGAAGGAATAGAATGATTAGTTATATATTATAAACAATTCGAGCAATTTATGTAGATAAAAATAAAAAAATAAAGATTTTCTCTCATTTTGAACTTTTTTTTTTTCGTTTGGTTGGATTGCGGAAACTCAAACGTCCGGGAAAATTACAGTTTGAAGATGAGGATTACAAAGCGTGCGAGAGAAGTGATAACGGGAAAGTGCTCACTTAGAAGCCGATGGACAACAATAAAACATTCCCGAGCAAAAGCGCTGAAGAAACATCGAATCAGCGGCTAGTGCGCGGATAAGTTTCGTCGGGCATGAAAGAAAACTAAGGAATCGGAGAACAGCCTTAGGTATGTAAAAAAAAGATCGCAATGTATTTTTTTCCATAAACTAATTATATTTTTTTGTTTGTACATTTGCAGGACAGCATCGGTGGTGGTATCGACCCCGACTCTAAGGCACTCTAAAGAGGAAAAGGAACACATACTGATATGGAGCATCATGCCGCCGGTGAAGACACGGGCTTCTTTGGTGTGGAGGAGGACGAGGAGGGGCGTTTGCAACGATCTCCGCAGGCGTTTGGCGTGGAGGACGTTGAGCAGCAGCACCGGTGACACGAGGATCGATACAAACTGTTTGGTCAGAACATTGCACGCCTCGTCGCGGAGAAGCTCATTAGCGATGTGCTATTTGACGCTGAAATTGGTAATCAGCTCACGTTGGCGTGACTTGTTGCAAGTGCATTTGACAAAATTGCCTCAATAATCTACGTGGCCAACTCGTAGACGGTATATTTATTGGGTCTAACCAGAAATCTTTCATTAATCACCATCGTATGGATTGAACGGTCGAAGAACTGTGCAGATTAGAATATTATCTTGGGAATTTGAATGTATTAAAAAAAAGTGTTGTGTACATCCCGAGGGAGAATGGAAGACTTCACTGAACCTATATAGCGGAGCACACCCTCGTTTTATATAGTTGGTATCCGTAACGATTTGCTTCGGCCTAAAGCGTTCTCACAAATAACATTTCAATAGTTTAGGATTTGTGGCTTGGATACACATGTCCCTCGTCCCTCGAACAACTTTTGGGCAATGGTTGAGTGGTCCCCGGGTTGGGAAGTGCTCACGGACGACACTCACCAACTTGGAAGCTTTCTTGGCGTGGACTCATATATACTCGCTACGCCCCAATTCAACGTTTTTCAAACTTTATTTTACCGCGGCTCCCTTTCATTTTTGGCGCCTCCCTTTATGGAATGCTTTTGCTTAATTTGTGTGTGTGGGTTAAGCCGAGCAACTGCTAAAACTGTTAACTCACAGGTCGCTGGATCGAATCCAGGCCGTAGAAGGTGCGGTGGTGGGAGTTTGTGGTATCACAACGGGCCTTTCAGGCCTAACAATAAGCCGTGTGCTCCGTGTGCTCCATTAGAAGCAGCCACCTGAACCTAACCTATTATTCCTACAGCACTACACGTAGGAAAACACTGCCCTAATTAATAATTGTCCCGTGACGAGTCCTGTCACTCATTCAAGCAATTTAACAATGGCAATAACGTCACCGGCTAGATTAGTTGTCCCTGGTTGATTCCGTAAGTAGTTTATGCTTCTCACCCATAAAAAATGTCATACTCACATCCCTCACATTCTCTTCTCTTGACTGCGCACCTGCGCACGCACTTATTACTGCTTTCCTAATTTTCAACACGTGTTCACTTAAAAATATTACAGCCAAGCTGCAGTGCAAGTGACATTGTTGGCGATCAATAAGCTGCTCGCACATCGAAATGCGCAAGCGGTACACTTTGTGCGCTTGCATTTCGCTATAAATAGCACATATTTTACCATTTACACAAAAAATACGCCCCGTCACACAGCCACACACCCACACGAATCGTATTGCATTGTCCCAAAACGCGAGGGTTGTGCAATAACGATCAGACAAAGATACCTCATCCCTTGTTGTTGCAACCTTTGGAGGATCGAGAGTTTGCTGTAGATTATTCCAAATATTTGGAAATTCATTGATGGTCTACGGCGAATCCAGGCTCAAGGAGACCAAGCCTGGGAGGAGTTTATACAAGGCGAGCCGGGGCCGACTAAACGTA
The DNA here is from genome assembly GCA_030264135.1 of Myllaena sp. GC000078. Lineage (NCBI taxonomy): Eukaryota > Metazoa > Arthropoda > Insecta > Coleoptera > Staphylinidae > Myllaena > Myllaena sp. GC000078. Next base: position 919 of record JARJDR010018847.1, on the reverse strand, counting down.
CGAAATATACCAATTGTGACGCAAGAATAAGAACTATTGTGGAGGATTTTGATAATAGAAAGGTCATAGAGTATTAAAGGGGCACTGTATTGATATTTTTTGTTCTGTTCCACGAATAACTTAACTTTAATCCGAGAAACAGAGTATGACAGCACTGGACAGCACTAACTCATAGCAACATCCTATAACATATAATTACTTTAAGTCTGTCTGGTTGCCTATAATCATAAGTGCAGCTGCGAGTTGGCACAGTGGTGAGCAGTGAGGCTTTCCGCGGCGTGACAGGGGTTGTCCGCTCAATTATTATAGACCAGGGCCTGATCACTAAATGTGTTGGATAGGACGACACACCGAGTAGTTAATTCAACACGGGCTGAATACGAGTTTTGGCGCCACTAACGCGTTATTTGTAGGTATGCATCACACGTATGCTTGGCGTGCACAATGAGTTGTATAACTCATTGGACGCGGCCAGCGTGCATGCAGAGCAAAGCAAAGTGTACGCAGCGCCACAACAGCGTAGAGTGATCGGACCCAGTTGCAGACCTCCATGACCACAATCGCTACAATGGCCCAGTACGCTCAAGGTATCCATTTAACTTTTTTTTAGCGCATGCTTTGCTATTAGACTAGTATTCCTTGCTTCCCCGCCGTAATGTTCTTGTGGCATGCCCGCACATTGGGTGGCGGCCGCGCACGAAATGCACGAGATTCGCCGAAACGCGGCGCGCCTTGCTTTTGTTCTGTCCCTGTGTGGAACACCAGCCACGGTTTCTAATCTCTGCGATGTTTGTAGTGAGCCCACAGCCCAGTGTACGGATGGACCGGCTGGAGCTGGACACGGCTGCCGAGAGCAGTGAAGCCATCCTCGCGCGGCTCCAGCGCGACGTGCCCTTCCTGCGCGGCATGGTGAGCAACC